>CM046447.1:2887484-3150479 GCA_025506515.1 Flaveria trinervia | reverse complement strand
CAGATTTTACTCCAAGAGCAGAGGTAGAATCTGATGGTGAGAGTGATAACCAATCCATCTCATCATGTGATCTACTTTCTGATACAACACAATCAGAAGTAGCAGTCAGCATCAAGCCCTCTCTGAACCTATCAGCTGATGTTGATGGTTCAAATGCTGACACTCACATGATCAATGAGTTGATCAACTCAGGAGTTAATTCTAAAAGTCCTGAAAGGATTAGAGAGCAGAATTTAACACCTGAATTTCAAACTCCAACTGCTGTCAGTACTGAAGAGAAGAAAACTGTCAGTAGAAAGAGTTTGAAGACTACTAAAGAGGCAGTCAAGAAAGCAAACAATGCTTCCAAAGCATTGAAGAGCAAGTCTCCAGTTGCTTCACCCTCTTTAGTTGATGATCAACCTAAGATGAAGAAGAAACCATGTGAAGTATGTGGTTTGTTCAATCATCTTACAGATGATTGTGGTACAAAAAGGTTCCAAACTCAAACAAAAAGAAGAAATTAAAGAGAAATGGTAAAAATGAAAACTGAGTTTGAGACCACATTTGTATCAGCAACATCAAATCCTGTACCCTTAAGTCCTCAAAGAAATCCAGAAAGGAAGGGTTAACCAGTGACAACTGAGAGTGCTCAGAAGAAGAAGGTGCAACATAGGAACTTATCAAACTGCACTGGCAATGTGTCTGATGAGCTGAAAGCTTTATCACAAAATCAGACACAACTGGTCATGATGGTTCAACATCTGTTGGGTAGAGTTAACCAACTAGATGCTCCTATGTTGAAATCACAGAAAAGAAATCCAAGCCAAAGGATTCCTCTTCTTCCCATCTTCTTCCTCTCAGGCTGTTGTTTCAAATAAACCTGTTAGTTTTACCATCTATTAATGAGACCAGGCCCAAAACCAAAAAGGTTTGGGTCTCTAAAACTAATTGATTGTTTATTTTGCAGGGTTCTCCAACATGCCAAAGTAGCATCTGGTATGTAGACAGTGGGGGATCTATGCACATGACTGGGAACAGTTCTCTTCTTCATGACTACTCTCAAGGAAGAAGGGATTTGTTTCATTTGGCAATGATGCTGGGGATACATCATTGGTAATGGTTGTCTCCAATGGAGAAATCAAATTTGATGATGTTAATCATGTGAAAATCTCAAGTACAATCTCTTGAGTGTCAGTCCATGTGTGAAAAGGCCATGTTGCTCTTTTCACCAGTCAGAACTGTAGGATTCTGTCATCCAAAGTTTTGCATTCGATTGACAGGTGTTGGATGATCACACTCTCCTGAGAGCCAACAGGACAGAAGAGTGTATCCTTAGATCTTTCCAAGAAATAGATCTCAAAGGCAATCCTTGCCTATTTTCCAAAGCCTCTTCTCAAGAATCTAAACTGTGGCACAGAAGGCTGGGTCATGTTAATTTCAAAAACATGAATCAGCTTATCCACAATAGTTTAGTCAGAGGCTTACCAATAAAGGAGTTCCACTGTGATGAAACCTGCACTGCTTGTTAAAAGGAAAACAGCACAAAGTCTCATTCCCTCCTATTGAAGAGCCTAAGTCCACTGCTGCTTGCAATTACCGCATATGGATCTCTTTGGTCCTGTGAGAGTGATGAGCATGGCCAAGAAGAAATACTGTCTGGTAATTGTGGATGATTACTCCAGATTTGTATGGACTTTCTTTCTACATTCAAAGGATGAGGTTGCTCAGAAAGTTATTAACTTTGTGTTGTATATTGAGAAGCAGTATTCCCTTCCAGTCAAGTGTATCAGGAGTGATAATGGAACTGAATTCAGGAATCATACACTTGATGAATTCTATCTCTCAATGGAATCAAAAGGCAGTTTAGCATCC
Source organism: Flaveria trinervia (assembly GCA_025506515.1). Taxonomy (NCBI): domain Eukaryota; kingdom Viridiplantae; phylum Streptophyta; class Magnoliopsida; order Asterales; family Asteraceae; genus Flaveria; species Flaveria trinervia. Next base: position 3,148,625 of record CM046447.1, on the reverse strand, counting down.
CAAGGACTCCAGAACAAAATGGAGTAGTGGAGAGAAAGAACAGGACTCTCATTGAAGCTGCAAGGTCCATGCTGGCTGACTCTGGTTTGCCACTGACCTTTTGGGCTGAAGCTGTCAACACAGCTTGCTATGTGCAGAATAAAGTTTTAGTAAATCAGAGGTTGATGAAGACTCCATATGAAGTCTCCATCATTTGGCTCCTCTGATTTCATTTTTCAAAGCATTGGATGTCCCTGTTTTATTCTCAACACAAGGATCAACTCCATAAATTTGATCCTAAGGTGGATGCTGGGTATTTTGTTGGTATTCATCCACTTGCAAGGCATATAGAGTCTTCAACTGCAGAACAAAGATAGTTGAAGAGACTCTGCATGTGAAGTTAATGAATCTCTTTGGACAAGATTCCACAAAACCCTGTGGAGTTGTTTGATTTGACATACTGCAATATGTTCCTTATCAAACTCCAGCTGTTGCAGATCCTGTGGCTAAATCATCTTCTGCAGCATGTCTTCCACCTGGTGGTAATGATGATGATGATGATGATAATATCAATACTCACCTATTCAAGTTTAGTGACCAACTGCCTGTGTCTGCTAAACTTGATGTTCCTGTAGCTTTAGCAGTTCCATCCACAACAAATGCTGATGAGATCTCTGTTTCCTCTGCATCTTTTGAGTTACCATCAAATTCTGGTTTCAAGAGTCTACATCAACATTTGCTGCTGCTGAAGGTCCTACAAACACTTGCACAGATCTCATTACTTATCAAGAACTGAAGAATCAGCCAATGTCTCAAATTATTGGTGATATCAATGCTGGAGTTTCAACTAGAAGTCAATTGTCTAACTTCTGCTTCTATGCTCTCTTCATCAGTCAGCTAGAGCCAAAGAACTATCATGTTTCTTTGAGAGACAATGGATGGGTTGAAGCCATGCAGCTTGAGCTACTTCAGTTCAAGAAACAACAAGTGCGGGAACTGGTTCCTCTCCCCCAGGTAAGTGTGCAATAAGCACTAAATGGGTGTTTAGGAATAAAACTGATGAAAATGGGCTTATTGTTAAGAACAAGGCTAGACTAGTTGTATAGGGGTTTTCACAAGAAGAAGGTATTGATTATGATGAAACCTTTGCCCCTGTAGCCAGACTAGAGGAAATTAGATTGTTTTAGCCTATGCTGCATTCCACAATCTTAAAGTTTTTCAAATGGATGTCAAAAGTGCATTTTTATATGGTAAAATAAAGGAAGAAGTTTATGTGTGTCAACCACCAGGTTTTGAGGATAATCAACATCCTGAATGGGTGTATAAACTTGAAAAGGCTCTTTATGGGTTGAAACAAGCTCCTAGAGCCTGGTATGAGACACTCTCTACTTTTCTTCTTAAGAATAATTTCACTAGAGGCTCCATTGATAAAACTTTGTTTATTAAGAAGGTGGATCAGCATAAGCTACTTGTTTAGATTTATGTTGATGATATATTTTTGCATCTTCTGATCCTCAGTTGTGCGATGATTTTACAACCTTAATGAAAAAGAGGTTTGAAATGAGTGCAATGGGAGAATTACAGTTCTTTCTAGGCTTGCAAATCAAACAAAAGGATGATGGAACTTTTATTCATCAGTCAAAATATACAAAAGATCTTTTGAATAATTTGATTTACAAAACTGTAACCCCTGTTCTACTCCCATGTGCAACACCACACAACTGGATGCTGATCGGAAAGGTAAAGCTGTTGATGAAACGCTTTACAGATGTATGATTGGGTCCTTGATGTATCTAACAGCTTCTGGACCAGATATTATGTTTGCTACATGTGTTTGTGCTAGATTTCAGGCTGCTCCTAAAGAGTCTCATCTGATTGCAGTCAAGAAACTTTAGATATTTGCAAGGTACACAATCTCTGGTTTATGGTATTCCACTGGACACTCTTGCAAATTAGTTGCTTTTTCAAATAGTGACTATGCAGGGTGCAAGTTAACTAGAAAGTCAACTTCTGGTGGTTGTCAATTCCTAGGCAACTGTTTGATTTCTTGGCAGAGTAAGAAACAAACATCTGTTGCTACATCAACTGCTGAGGCCGAGTACATTGCTGCTGCAAGTTGCACCTCTCAGGTACTCTGGCTTCAGAACCAACTTCTGGATTATGGCATTACAGAGACTAAGACTCCATTGTTAATGGATAGTGCTTCAGCTCTGTGTATTGTTAATAATCCAGTCCAGCACTCTAGGACCAAACATATAGAGATCAGACATCATTTTATTCGTGATTGTTTTGAAAAAGGTGTGATTGATCCTAAGTTTGTGCCTAGTGCTGATGAGCTCGCAGATATTTTTACTAAGCCTTTGGATAGTTCTACTTTCCAAAACCTTGTGTTAAGGCTTGGTATGCTGCAGCTAGAATAAGTGACAACTACTGATGATTTCAGTAGTAATACTGGTAATCATTGGTACCCATGTCACATATAAGTACTGATGAGTCCTTTTCCCTTCAGTAGTTTTTATAACTACTGATGGCTAAATGCCTCACAAGTACTGAAGTACTTTATCTGTTCCAAACTACTGATGTAGTTAAAACTACTGATGTAGTTACAACTACTGAAATCAGTATAAACAGATAAGTACTGATGTCCTATGAAACACCTGAAAATCAGATGCAAAGTCTGATGAGTAAGTGTTGAGGACAACATGAAACCTGAAAGGCTATGAATTGACGACAACTACTAAAGAGAACTTTCTCTTCAGTTGTTTCAACAACTGCTGTTTCATTCTAAACCAACTGAAGCAAAACCATGTCTTCAGTAGTTTTTATAACTTCTGATGATTAATACCAAGTCTTCAGTTGTTTACAACAACTGATGACAAAACCACTGTCTTCAGTAGTTTCACAACTACTGATGACAAACACCAAGTCCTCAGTTGTTTCAATCATCTGAAGTCAAAACCATGGTTTTCAGTAGTTTTCTAACTTCTGATGCCTAACACCACGACTTCAGTTGTTTCAACGTCTGAAAGGATAATACCATGTCAACAGTCGTTTAAAACTACTGATGACTAACACCACATACTTCAGTCGTTTTCTTACCCGTACCCTATAATATCCTGACCTAATCCTTCAATGCTTCATCTTCTTTAAACCTAACGTTCCTCTCCAAAACTTCTCTCTTCTCAATGGTGTTCATGCAAATTAAACCGCGACACAACTGTGTTGCCTACCTTACTAAATCGCCTGTCTGGGCTAAGTTCGATACTGCTATCGATCTTATGGTTCAGTCCCAATACAAAACGGCATTTCTTCTGAATCCCATTCTACATGCCGAATCCCTCCAACAGTTTTTGATGAACGTTACTATTACCACTGGGAGAACAACACACCATCTCTCCAGTCGGTCGTTAACAACAAAGAAGTGGTCATCACTCCTGCAATAATCCGCCAAATTCTTCATCTGGATGATGCTATTTCTCCTGCTGGATATCCCAAGGGCACCACAGATCTATCCTTTGCCCAACATGGATATCAAGGCAATCTAAGTGCCTCCACTATCACGAAGAAACACTTCCATGACGCCGAACGCCTAATTTTTCACATGGTGAATGTGTTTGGCTCCTAAGACTTCATCTTGGGATAAAATGTCGTCAAAGTGGCAGCAGGTAATGTATTCTATTCTTGAGCAACAACCGTTAAACTTTTCAGAAATAATATTTTTGGAGCTCAAGGATATGGCTCAAAAACTACTGCTAACCGTTGGATACTATATCCACGTTCATAATGGCCATCATTACACCAGCTTAATGCTGAGGGACTTGTTGGCTTGGAGTCCCTGCTACGGCTGTTCTGCCGGAAGTATACTCCCGGCACAACTCTGACCAGACACTCAAATTGGCTGCCAAGCTGCGCAAACCCACGCAGCTGGAACCCACAGCCACCACCTCCAAATCAAAAGTCCCCACCAAACCCACCAAAAGAAACCCAAAACCTACTCAGGGAATTGAGTCCCCTGAGGATGCCCCTGCAACACAAACGCAGGAGATATCCACTGGTCCAAACCCCCTAGTGGATATAAGGACTCTTCCAGCCATAGCCGCTCAGGATTCCTCTCAGCAGGAACCTGCAGCAACCACACAAGGGGTACCTACATATCTGGGATCTTCCTCACTTGAGGGGATTGACATTGAAAAGCACCAACCTCCCCAGGTGCACACTGCTTCTATCCCTTCACCCCATACAACCGCCCCTCACAGCCCAACTTTAATAGTTGCACAAGTGCTGACTCAACTGCACTCCTCACCCCCCCCAGAAACCACTTACTACTGGGAACACCTCTACAATTGAGGGGGAGGAACACAGTGCAATTGAGAACCCACAGCGTAGGGGTTTACCACTTCTATCTCCTGGTGTAGATAAGGAGATTAGAATATCTAGTGAGGCTGCCACCTCTTCTGACTCAGCACATGATCAGAATGCGGCTGGTAACATTGCTAAGACCTCACTAGAGGCAACAGCTGATGATGGACATTGTCCTGAGGCTGGAAGTCCCCAGTACCAAGCAAAAAGGGCACATGCAACAACTGGTCTACACCCAGTGCATGTAATCCTGCTCCAAGCAGGAGGTCAGATGATTCAGCTTCGGCTGATGATGACCTGGGCTTTTTCTATGATGTTCTTGCCCAGAACACAATCCTTGAAGAGAAAGTCAGTAGGCTGCAAAACCTACTTGACCAACTCTCACAAGGAGAAAGACCATCTGCCTCCACCAACCCACAGATGGCACCTTCAGTTGAAGGTTCCCCAAACACTGAGCCACTCCAAACTCAACCACCTGCCTCTGCTTCCGGCCCTCTTTCTCAGGAACAGAACCCTCCTGAGCAAATAGGTGCTGTACTTCAAAATTCCCTCCTCTCATCACACCCATAATCACTGATATTATGACTAAAACCATTGATGAGAGGCTTTCCTCAACTTTACAACCCTTGATTGATGCTGCTGTGCAAAAGACACTTTCTATGGCACAAACCCTTCCTCCAATGCATCCAAAAAGGGGGAGAGTACTGCAGTGAAAGAAAAGAAGAGGAAAAGAACAGAGGAAGAGAAGAGAAGCAAGCCCAAGAGGAGGAGAAAGAAAAGCAACCACTGCTCACTTACAAGCGAAAGAAAAGTGCTGATGATCAACCTATGCTGAAGACAAATCCTTGGAGGAGCTGGTAAAAGAAGCTGATACTACACACAGCCGATCCATGGATAAAATAATTGAACAACTCTTCAGGCAAGGGTTTGATACAGCCACATTGGATAGTGAGATCAGAAGGTTGGAAGTGCAAGAGATTCAAACCCGATGGGCTGGGTATGATGCTCTTGAAAAGGAGAGATTGGAGATCATGATCCGCTTCATTGCAAAATACTTAGGAGAGATTGGACCAGGGACAGTATTCTGGCTATAGCCACCAGAATCTGTCTGTCTGAGCAATTCCACAAGGGGATTATTGTTGAAGCCCTTAATGAGGCTGGGGCTGGTAAAAGGTTGGAAATGGCTAAACTTACAAAGGCGAAACTTACTACAAAGATGCTGGATCAACCTTCCCTTCCACCCACTCAAACACAGCCTACCCCTCAAATCTCCAAACCAATCTCTAAGCCTAAAACCAAACATCCTCATTCTTCAAAACCAATCCTTTACCAACCCAACCATCATCCAGTGATGCACCTAGAAGGAGGAGAGGGTGCTGAGGATGGAAGAAGAAGAAGAAGAAGAGGATGAAGATGATAGTCTGCCACTCTCTGCTGTTCTTAAGCTACCAAAACCCATAAGTCAACCCACGATCACACCTGACTCTCAAAGGGAAATGGTCAGAGTCAAGATAGAAGATGAAGAACAGTAGAAACAGCATGATGAGCAACTACTGAAGATGGTTGACAAGGAATTTCCTAAGTCATCATCTATACAAGACATGAAAGGGCATGCTCAAAGGCTGTACACTCTCAGGCACACTTTTCAGTATCAGAAGGAGAGAGTGAGAGTATGGCCAGACCCCAGGGTGAGTTCTAGAATCCATAAAAGAACTATTCCAACACAGATACAATGGCCATGTTAGAAAAACAATAGATTCTACCATCATGTTGGCCATTGTAGTCTCACCTTGGGAAATCATTGATGAATTCAAGAAAGCTCATCAAGCAAAGATGACCCCTCAAGCCTTACTAGAGAACAAGATGATTAAAAAGGGTTGTTATATAAAAAGCTTGAAGACATCAAGAAGAATGAGCTCCAGTTACTCCTTGAAGGCACCCATCCTGATGAATTTGTCTATAGGGAGGTAACTACAGTGGAGCTGAAAAATGGCAGGACCATGAAGTACTTATCTTAGTACTATGGTCCAGAGTTCTTCTTCGAAGGTGGAGTAGAAGAACTCTCCAAGGAGGAACAAGTTGTTCTCCTTGAGGCCTATGTTCGAGAGTCATACAGACTCATTATGGGGAAGTAAATCTCATGAATGGGATAACAACTCTGTGTCCAGTTCCCCAATACAGAGTTCCCATTCATACCTTGCCAAACAAATATCTGAGATTTCTTCCCAGGCCGGAGCTTACATGGGTCATCTTCTCTACTGATCAAGAAGGAAAAAGACCAATCTCTTGCCAACAATAAGTGGGATAATAAATAATTTAGAGGTTTTGGCTGCATTGGTTCAGGGGAAGTTTGTTGGACCAAAAGAACCAATGATCCAAGATCAGAAAACCTCTAAGTCCCACATGGTATCACAACAACTGTTGAAAACTTCATCAGCAGTTTGACAAGTGCTGAAGACTTCAACAGCTGAAGATCAAGTGCTGAAGACTTCAACAGCTGAAGAACTAAAATGCTGAAGTACAACAGCTGAAGAACACAAGTACTGAAGCTGAACAGCTGAAGAACACAAGTACTGAAGCTGAACAGCTGAAGAACTCAAGTACTGAAGCTGAACACCTGAAGAACACAAGTGCTGAAGCTGAAAGACTAAAGTACTGAAGTACAACAGCTGAAGAGTTTACAAGTGCTGAAGATCAACAACTGATGTACAAAATCTGAAGACAAAGACTGAAGACATCAGCTGATGATATCTACTGAAGTCATCAGCTGATGAAACATCTGAAGGTCAAAGTCTGAAGATCAAGTACTGAAGCCTCAGTAGTTTGTCACAACTGCTGAAGAGTACTTCTTTAGTAGTTGTGATATCAGTAGTTTTATATTCTAGTTTCAGTAGTTTTGTAAAATGACTGAAGAGCTTGTTCTTCAGTCATTGTAGTTTCAGTAGTTTTATATTTTAGTAGTTATAACAACTGATAACACTTAGAACTTTTTGTAAGAAGATGTCAGCTGTTTTGACATCTTCAGTAGTTGTGTTTCAGTTGGAATAAATCTGTTAGATGTCACTATCAAGTGACATCAGCAGACGTCACATCTCTTATATAAGAGGTGTCGACCTAATCATAATTGTGACATTCTGTTACCATGAAAGCGAATATTGAATGAAATATATTTGCAGGTATTCTCTCTCTCTATAACCGTCTTTGTTCTTCATTGAATATCGTTTTTGTTCTTGTGAATCGACTAATTCATTGTTTGAATTCCACTGCAATACTCGTCTATCAATCAAACATAGATCACTGATCCTAACAATTAGACTATCCATCTTGTCACTAATAACCTATTAAACTTAATTTTAACATTTTGCTTAGTTTATGTTGGTTATTAGGTCATTTTCAGTCTGGTTCTTGTTTCACTCGAATATCATGAATTTGGATTCAATGTCTTCTGATTTTGGTAAGATTTCACTGCAATATACCTGTATAAACGTCAACGCACGTCAAAAGATCAATAAAGATGTAAAAACAAGGTCTAGAGGAATTTCGGCAGAGTAACGGTACTTGGTGCGATTTAGGAGCGATTGAGGGTGATGAGTGGAATGCGATCGACTATGGCCCTTTAAATACTAAAGCTGAGTTCAATCGGCCGACTAGCCTCATTCACTCAGTTCATTCGGGCGACTGAGGCTTAGTCGTGCGATTGGCCCAGTCAGTCGCATTCAGTTGGCTGACTGAGTCTCAGTCGGTCGACTGACTCATTCGTGCGCTTTCATTCGCACCCTCAGTTAACCGACTGAGTCTCAGTCGGTCGACTGACTCATTCGCACCCTTTCATTCGGTCGAATGGATCATTCTGATAAGCCATTCGGGTGAATGACTCAATCTCATGTCCAGTCGTGCGAATGGGATCCATTCGCATGTTGGTCCATACTTATGATGCAGTCGTGCGAATGGGTTACACTTATGAACATTTAGCACTTAAACCCTTTTTACCTGTTGAAATTAACATTATGAGCATTTGATCATCTCAGACATGATCATTTTAACTTGAAAACCTTTTGATCACCTTAGATGTGATCCTTTTAAACAATTTAGTCACTTTAGACGTGACCCTTTTAAACTTTGAAAACACAGGTGGCCATCTCAGACATGACCCTTTTTGGTGAGTTAATCCCATACTGATTTTCATGATATAGTCCGACGAACAAACAAACTAAAATGACTAACTAACTAGAAACTTAAACTAAATACAAAAATAAAACTTGTTTTTGACTTTTTGTGAGAGATAAATCCTAAGATAGACATCTACTGTATTTGGTTCCAGAATAGGCAGCTTCAATTTAGTTTGACCGCACCTGGACCAATTCAATTTGGAATCATACAGGCAAGTCAAATCATTTGGGACTTGTTATCAAAATTTTTTGATGCTCAATTCTTGGTTTTCATCCAGAGTCGTTAGAAAATTAGGAAATCACACTGTACTATTAGATTCCCACATTGATTTGAACTTTCAAGAATTGCAGCCACAATGATTGTCAGTATATTTTTCCTCTTAAATCCATACACAGACTTTAGACACAAACTGGTGATAGTTTTAGGTTTAATTATTTCAACTAACATTTTGGATCCCACACTTATATGGTAATCAACATTCCTCAGGAGCTTTTGAGCGGTCTACGGGTATTTTTACTAAAAGAGACTATTCTTAGAGCTTTCAAAGAGAAGCCAATCCTCAGGTCAGTGCCATCGCACAGCAGAGAGGCGGCAAACAACAGTGAATTCTAGAATATCTAGGTTATGCTTATCCTCAGGTCAGTGCCATTGCACAGCAGAGAGGCACACAACCTATCTTCTTGTTAGAGCAGCTAAATTTTCTTTTGCACAGAATGCACAAACAACATATGTCATTAGCTTGATAGCATTGTCTTTCATTTTTTCGTGCTTTGCTCTATTTATGGTCATCCGCACACATTTGTGGCGTTTACATGCTCATTACCCCTTATTGGAATATTGTTGATTGTGTTAACCAGTGATAAGATGGCAGCCCATAGTCAGTTGAACAACTTAGTTTGATCTTGAGATCACCAGTCAGGTCTAATCATCTATTGTGTTGAATCTACCGACATATCATTTGTGGTCTAGCAACCTCTAGGTCTACTTTCTTTATGTTACCTTAGTAGTTACCAGTTTTTCTATCATCTTCCCTTTTATATTGCTTAGACTACACAGACTTATACTTTGAATTTTGCATCTTTTCTAAATTAAAATTTTAAAGTCCCTTTTGATTTGTTCCTGTGTACTATCATTTTCCAGAAGGTTTGAATAGGTGTCAGAGATACGATCTACCTTATATTAGCTATCCACTCCTTCTCCCTCATTTTTTTAAATATTACTAGCTGACCTACTCTCCCCCTAAAATTCTAAAATCATACTGGATTTAATTGTTTTAGGATTTTAACAGACAACTAAATAAGATGAATTTAATTTAAACAAAATAAAATAAATAAGAAAAATAAAAAATATAACTACAATGCATCGGACCACACATGATCATCATCAGGGATAACATCACTTTTTTTTTAACGCTGTTGACCTCTAACATATATAGAAAACATGGTTTATCAAAGGCTTTTGTATAGAGGTCAGCGCGTTGAAAGTCAGTATTAATTTTTACCACATCGATTAAGTTCTTTTCAAAACAGTCTCTTATGAAATGGTATTTAATACCGATGTGTTGGTCTTTGGATGTTGTACCGGATTTTTAGTTACTGCAATTGCAGTAGAGTTATCAATAAAGATAGGAGTAGAAGAAAACTTTAAACTGTAATCCCGCATTTGCTGTTGAATCCAGATGATTTGTGAACAGCAACTTGCAGCAGCAACGTATTCGGCTTCATAGGTTGACAATGCAACCGAGGTCTGCTTCTTACACTGCCAGGTAACTAATCTCCTCCCAAGGAATTGACACCCTACTGATGTAGACTTGTAGTTCATCTTGCAGCCCCCGTAATCCGAGTCACTATATGCCGTGAGCTCAAAGTCATCATCATGAGGATACCACAACCCAAGTGTGGGTGTACCCTTCAGATAACAAAGTATCCTTTTGACCCCGATAAGATGGTTAACCTTAGGCTTAGCCTGATATCTAGAACATAAACATGTAGCATACATGATATCAGGTCTTGAGGCAGTGAGATACATGAGGGATCCAATCATTCCTTGGTACATTGTGGCATCTACCAGATCTCCATTTTCGTCAGGTGCTATATCATGATTTGTAGCAAGTGGAGTCCCAACAGCAGAAGCATTCTCCATGTCAAACCGACTGAGAATGTCTCCCACATACTTGGTCTGATGTAGAAAGATCCCATTTGGTGTCTGATCCACTGTAACCCGAGAAAGTATTTCATCTCCCCCAGAGCACTCATCTCAAACTCTTCTTCATAACTGCTTCAAACTCTTTGCATAATTCTTCGTTCTTTGAACCGAAGATTATGTCACCGACATAGATTTGTACTAGCAGTAGGTCTCCATCTTTTTCTTTGATGAACAGTGTGCAGTCAATGACTCCCCTGCGAAAGCCGTGTTTCACAAGATAAGTTGAGAGTTTCTCATACCAGGCCTTGGAGCTTGATGAAGCCCGTATAAGGCCTTGTCGAGATTGTAAACTCTGTCCCGATGACAAGGATCTTCGAATCCCTCGGGTTGACTGACATACACTGTCTCTCGAATTTCCCCATGAAGGAATGCACTCTTCACATCTAGTTGATAGACTTTGATCTTCATATATGATGCATAGGCAAGGAAGATACGGATGGCTTCCATCCTTGCCACGGGTGCAAATACTTCATTGTAGTCAATGCCCTCGACTTGGCGAAATCCCTGAACAACCAGTCAAGCCTTGTTCCTGATAATGACCCCTTGGTCATCCTTCTTGCATTTCAAGATCCATTTGGTGCCAATGACCTTAGCACCTTTAGGTCTATCTACCAGAGTCCATACTCCTAACTTCTTGAACTGAAGAAGTTCTTCTTGCATGGCACTCACCCATGCCTGATTGTTTAGTGCATCACTGACGTATTTTGGCTCACACTGCGAGACAAAACACCGATAAGCACCATCATGAATGTATCCCTTTTCCATAATAGAGGCATAATCAGCTGAGTACAACCGATTTCGGGTTTGTACTCCTGATCTGACATCCCCAATGACATTGTCTAAGGGATGATAGACGTTTAGACGCGATCCTAGAGTAGTAGGAACAACTACCTCAGAGCCAAGATTATGAACATTTGGTTCTGCATCTGAGGTAGAAGGAGTTTGAGGTTCCGAAGTCGAAGGTGCGTCACCGTTAGACGCTCGTGGACTTTCAGGAACTGGAAGCTGTTCCTCCTGACTGTTCCGGTCATCTTCTTCAGCTTCATATTCAGAGGAGGAGTCACTATCGTCAACTACTCCCCCTGATTGAGTAGATGATTCTCCTTGTGAACTCGATGATGTTGAATCAGAGATGGTGTATTCAAGATATCATACATCATTCGAGTAGCTAACTTATCATCAAAAGGAGAGATAGGGATGTTGAAGGACTTAAAGAATCCATCATAGTGGAAAAAGTAGGCGGGTCCTTTGCCAGTAGGTGGTGTGGTATATCTCTGAACATCAACATGACACCACACTTCTACTAGACCCATTGAGTTGTTGTAAACTCTCTTGTTCGGTATGTTGTATCCTAGGAAGATTCCTTCATCAGCATTCTCGCTGAATTTACCTTCTTGTGTCTTCTTCAGAAGTGTACACGGTGCGCGAAATGGTTCGAGATACTCCAGATTCGGTTTACGTCGTTGTAGTAGCTCGTAACAAGTCTTTCCGTGGAGCTTGACTATCAGAACTCGATTCAGTGTATAACATGCATTAGCCATTGCCTCATTTTAGAATTGGATAGGCAGTTTCGAGTCTGCCAGCATTGTTCGTGCTGTCTCTATCAAGCTTCTGTTCTTTCTCTCAGCAACACCATTCATCTAAGGCGTGTAGGCAGACGTGAATTGATGCACAATTCCCTTTTCCTTGCAGTAAGCCTCCATCCACTGATTCTTGAATTCAGTCCCGTTGTCTGAGCGTACTTATCTCACCTTCAGCTTGTAGAGAGATTCCAGTGTGGTTACTAACTCCTTGAATGACTCAAATGTTTTTGATTTGGACTTCAGAAACATTACCCAAGAGAATCTTGTGTAGTCATTAGTAATCACAAAATAGTACAAGTCGCCTGCAATGCTCTTTGTACTGACTGGACCAAACAGATTCATGTGAAGAAGTTCAAGAGGAAGCTCGATAGAATGAACTTTCTTTTCCTTATGAGACTTCTTCGTCTGTTTGCCTTTCTTGCAAGCTACACAAAAATCAGGAAGTTGGAAATTCTTGACATTAACTCCTCTCACAAGATCCTTCTGGATCAAGTGATTCATCTTCTGTTGATTTATGTGTCTCATTCTCCTGTGCCAGGAAATGGAGTCCTTCTCAGTAGCCTTTGATAGGAAGCACTGAACTTCATGATCCGTTGTAGAAGCCGTTGAGAGATCCAAAACATAAAGGTCTTTATATCTTGAAGCTGTCATCAGAACTTGGTCCTCCGGAATCACGTAGTCTTTCTTTAGGACGTAACACTTCTTGTTGTCGAATATGACTTTAAAAACCTTTATCACAGATTTGGGAAACAGAAAGTAAGTTGTTTTGAAGTTGTTGAATGTAGTTCACCTTATCAAACTTAACTTTCTGATTTCTAACTTCTCCCTGAGTTGTGATATAGCCTCCCTTGTTTCCAGCAAACGAAACATGCCTTCCTTTTATTTGCTTGACGTTTGATAAAAGAGCCCTGTTTCCTGTCATGTGCCTGGATGGTCCGCTGTCTACAATCCACGTGTTGGTTTCAGCACTGTAGCGAACACCCTGCACATTCAATGTAAAACATTAGCTTAGGTTAGGAACTCAAGCCTTTACTGGCTTGGGTTTCCCAGAGGCATCACACATCATGAACTAAACCCATTGACCCTTAGAGGGTGAGGGTAGCTCAGGTTCCTTCTTGTCATCATTATCAGACACAGAGGATGACTTCTCTTTCCATAAGCCAGATTTGTGCAATGCCTGTTTGTGATAAACAGTCGACTGGCTAATGGGTTGAACGTTAGGTTCACTAGTTCTTCTAGGTGGAGTCAAAGAACTCCTCTTAGAATACCTAGGTTTTGAATCCTGTAGTTCAATCTGCTTCCTAGGTGTATGATAGTAAGGACAAAAGGAAGCAATGTGTCCACACTCTCCACAGTTGTAGCACGACCTGCTATCAACTTTATGATTAAACTTTCTTTGTGGAGATGTGTGTGACACCCTAGTAACATCACTTAGTTTGGTTTTGACTCTGTTTCTTCTGATGTTTTCTTCAGTTTAACAAAATCAGTTGTTTTAACATTTTTAACATCTTTTTCGTTTTGGCTAACTGGTTTTTGACATGAAACTTATGAAAGATTAACATTAGCAGTCCTTTTAGATTCAGATTTGACTTTGTTTGACTCCGACTTTATATTAACCTTTTCAAATTCTTTTTCTAGATTAACACAAGGCAATTTACCCTTTGCCTTTGAAGTGGCCTTCTTTGTTTTGTTCCAGATTCAATTGATGAACATGAGGAATCTGGATCACTAACAGAGGAGTAGACACCACATGATCCTTGATGGGGTGTTATTTAATGGTCTACTCTTAGTGTTCATCAAGGTCTCAGGTGGTGGTGGAACCACTTTATAACCCAAACCCTCCCCGTTGTTTCTTTCTCTCACCAAATGGTGGACAATGTGTGATGAACTTGTCTAACTGTGTAGTTTTTGCTTTAATGAGTTTACTTCTACTTCTAAGACTGCCTTTTGCTTCTTAGTGTCTTCTAGGGAGTTAAGATAGTACCTAATGTCATTAGCTTGGTTAAATGCAACTACTTCAGTTTCCCTAAGCTGTTTGGTCAAAAGGTATATCTTTTCTTTGTAACTATGCTCATTTTGTTTTAAAACTCTATTAGCCTCAGTGCACAATTACAAATCCTTTACTAAGTTATCATTATGATCTAATAACCTAGCAAATTTCTCATCTATGCTATCTCTAAAAGTATCACAATCAGAACAAGCATGATTTTAAACTGTTGGTCAGTGGTACTTACCTGAGGAGGTTCAGAAGAGTTAGCCATCATCACGCAGCATCAGATGTCTCGGGTTCTAGTGATTCTGTCTTTGCTGTTGAAATCACTTCTTCAGGCTTGTAGCTGACCTCAGTTGCAGTTGTCTCTTCAATATTTGACATCGCTATCTCAACTGCAATATCTCCCTCACTCGCGGAATCATCATCTAAATCTCTACACTGGCATATTAGATTCCCCTGGAAAGACAAACCGAAAGCTCCAGTCCTGTCCTCATCATCATGAGCAGTCAAGGCTTTTGGATCCTTGCTTGATGAAGTAGAACTGCTAGCTTGCTTGTCTTGACGAGTGAAGGACGAGAATGGGTTCCGTTCCCAGTCTTCTTTGGCTTCAGACATTCTCTCTTGAAGTGCCCCTTTTCTCCACAGTTAAAACAGGTCACTTTACTCTTATCAAAGCCAAATGTGGTATCCTTAGTAGCAACCAAGTTCTATCCGGTCGTTTTCACAAACTTCTTCGCCCTCCGGACAGCACTAGCTAATGCCCACATAATGTCCATTCTCTCCAGCTCCATTTCATCCACCTGCTCGTAGTCCTCATCTGCTAGATGGCAGTTTCAATCTTCCCAGCAACAAGTCCATCATAAGAATGAACCACTGTTGCCAAAAGATCCATGTGCTCTCGAGCTACTTCCACAGTAACATTACCGAGGTTCTCGGTCTTCAGTCTAGTAGCATTCACTTCAGTTCCAATGTAATGGGTACAAGAAGACCCTGATGTTTCTGAACCTGAAGGAGAAGCTTGTGAAGGACCGATGAGCTAGACACAAATGCAGTCTGAAGAGGTGCTCCAGACGTCTTAGCTTGAGGCGTGGCATTGTACAAAGCTGGATTCTGAGTGTGCGAAGACTTCTGAGCTCTGTACTTCATCCTAAGTGCTTCTTCTCACAGCTTTAGAATGAAGTCATTGATGTCCAACTTTGCCAGCATCTCATTCTGTCTCAGATTTGACACACAATGAAGCCCACTTTTCCGGCAATCCGTCTGCAAAATTTGACACCTTTTCTTCCATGGTAGTAGCAACACCATGTGTATGCATTTCACTCATCAGATGGTAGAATCTATCAATACATCGTCCAAACTCTCGTTTCCCATTGATGAGAAGTTGTCAAATTCTTTCTTCAGTTCCTTAGCTTTAATTGCCTTCAGCGAAGCATTCCCGTCGTATCTCTTTTCCAGCTCATCCCACAATTTCTTGGCCTGCTTATTCTCCGAGTACTGGTGGAAAATATCTTAGGAATAGACTGTGTAATCAATGCATAAACTCTCTTCTCTGCATTATATTTAACTTTCTGAGCATCAGTCATCCCTCCCAAAGTAAGCTTTACCCCATCTGCTCCCACCGGCATACTATACCCAATCTCAATAGCTTCCCACAAATTTGGATCCACTCCATTGAGGTAGATTTCAAAACGTTGTTTCCAGTGGGGAAACTCATCTAACGTTAAGAGTTTTGGTGGTTTATTATGATTCCCCACCTCACTCTCAAGCAACAGTAGGTTCTGATCATTGAGTCCTTGCTGGCAGTAAACGCTGACATCTGATCTTCCATCACGATTAACTTTTAAGTGTACTAAACAAACTGTCAAACTGGTGCGACTGGGTGATGCGAATGGGCTATCCGTGCGAATGAACTATGTGATTGGTTCAATCATGTGGTTGAACTAAGCGATTGGTTCAGTCGTGCGAATGAAGCTGATGCGTATGAACACTGTGAACGGATGGTTCAGTCGTACGAATGGAGATGCGACTCAGTCCAATCGTGCGTCTGGTGTATGCGAATGAAATCCAGTCGTGCGAATGGCTCACTCATGCGACTGAAATTGCTGTTTTGCGAAAATTTCTAGGTTAAACGTGTTTTAGCCGTAAAATTCGAAATTTCGCAAACCCTAATATCCTAAGGCCGTAGAAACCGAAACTTGATGAGCAGGGAACGTCTAAGACAACTTTTGACACAAAAGATTGCGCTATTTTAGTGTAAAAACACAAACTTTTATCAATCTTGATTGAATCACACGTAATCAAGAGCCAGAGCTCTGATACCACTTGTTAGGACCTGGTATTTGAATAAAATACCAAATGATTAACGTGTAAACCAAACCAAATAGTGCGGAATCCTATTTGATTGGCGATCCAATCAGTGAGAACGCATGTAGAATCAATAAAGTATTGAATCAAACGTTAAGAATCGATTAGGAATCGATGTACAGCGTTCTATGAACTTGGTGTATGAACTTGGAGGCTTCTGGACGGCTAGGGTACGTCTGGAGTTAAAATAGAATGAAAGCTCTAGTTTTTCCACGAACTGGGTTGTATTTATAGGTTAGTACTGTTCATTCGTGCGACTGAACCATTAGTATGGTTCAGTCGTGCGATTGAACCATGCGGTTGATTCATCCGCATGACTGAGTGAGTCATGCGTCGTGCGACTGAGCCAATCTTATGTTACAATCATACGACTGATAGTCTCCTGTTTCAGTCGTGTGACTGAGTCATTCGTATGAAGTTATTCATGCGTATGGTCCATTCGCATGGGCCATTCGTATGAGAACTTCATTTTGTTAAGTTTGAATGTATTAATTAACATAACATTATGTGTAAAAATTCAAACAACCACAAACCTAATTAACCAATTCAACATCGACTCATTAATGAAATATTAAACATTATAAATAACAAACAACCAATATTATTTCATTCATCATTCCAAACATTATATCAGAATGAGACAAACAAGATCTATTACATTCATATTATGATCTAGGGACAAACATGTATCAACAACTTCCTAGGGAGGTCACTCATCCTTAAATTACTCCACCTGAGCACGTTTAACTATGGAGTTCTCCTCTCATCCACCACCATACGCCAGAAATGCGTTGGTGATATTATAGGCCAGGCATTCCTTTTGAACCAAGAATCTCTCCTGTCCACAACCATGTGGGATATGTGTGGGGTGTCATGGATATTTCCTACTGTTTTTGATGTCCACATACATTATGAGTAGCTAACTCTATAATACTACCCAGGTTTGGATGAAAACTAGCATTTTTTGACTAAAAATTTGATTTTTATCTTGTACGTTCATTTATTAATCTTAAAACCTAATTTTTCCCAATAAAATATAGACATTTGTACTCTTTTATGCTTGGAAGTTGCTGCCATGCTTGTTGCTACACCAAAATCTGGGTCAAATATTGTCGTTAGGTATAACTGCAATGAGCCTCACCAAGCTTGTCCCAAGTATAAATACTAAGTGGAACAAGATTAGAACTTGTTAGAAGGAGACCTAGAGGCACACACATTGGGTCTACCGGGCTGTCCCCATTTTTTTTGAATTCTACCAAAGTAGAAAATGATTAAGCAAAGCTTGGTTGGCTATCCTATCGCTTCTAAAAAAATCTTTGTTTTTCTTTCACAAAATATGTTAAGCATTGGGCTTTAACAAGACGACCTTGTATAAAGTATGTTCTATCGGAATTAACATAACTATTTATGAACTATGGCCTTCGAATATGGGAGATACTAGTCGGGATCAATTCTTCTTCGGGTCTTTTAATTGGTTTCACCCTTAGCACTTGTGATGGGGTGTATGTATCATATATAGCTAACTTCATGTTTGCTAAAACTATCGGGATTGGGCAACAATCAACCTTGGCAATCTTCTAAATTCTATAGCCCTATCAGAGAAAGTGGCTCCTTATTCGGATTTCTTGCAAAGCTCATCAGGCTTCATTGATCATCTTTGACATGTTGACTACAAGGGTCAACTAGTCACAACTGACCTTCAAACTTTATAATTTAGCCGAAGATACTTCTGGCCTTGTCTGGAGCTTTCAGTCCTTCGTCGGGGTTAACAAAACTTACCAGGCTTCGAAATTTATTTGTAAATTTTAGGTGTTTTTTTCAATCTTTGGATCTATAATTGCATTGGATTCCTTATTCGAGTTTGCTTCTAATTGAAGGATGACAAGGAATATCCCAAGTAATGATCGACCTACAGACACGGAGGTAGGGTCTTGGAAACAAATGAAGACCGAGCCTAGAAAAGGCATGAAGACAGGGACATGGAAAAAACTGGACTGTGGCCCAGGGAGGAAGGAATATTTCACAAAAAGGTTACTGATGGTACATATGAAAGACTAGGGTTGGTTTTCTATTAACCGATCAAATTAGTCATTTATCAGCCGACCACGGTACGCTCACTGTTTTAACGACCGGATCGGACCAACCGGTTTGACCGAGGATCCGTCCGGTGGCAGGTCTGGTTTGCTTCGATTCGTTTTGAGGGGTCGAACCACCGGTTCTTCCCGAAGCAGTGGTCGGACAGGGAAACCAGACCTGTTTTTTATTTTTATTTTTTTAATTTTTTTATTTTAATGGGTAAAGACAGGGTGTTAAACCATAAATTAGTATATATAACTATAATATATATATTTTGTTGGAGCAAAAGAACCAATGAGCCTGATCAGAAAAACCTCTAAGTCCCACAGACATCACAACAACTGTTGAAGACTTGATCAACTGTTTCACAAAGTCTGAAGACTGCAACAGCTGAAGAACTAAAGTACTGAAGAACAACAGATGAAGTTCTAAAGTGCTGAAGACTTCAACAGCTGAAGACTAAAGTACTGAAGTACAACAGCTAAAGTTCTAAAGTGCTGAAGACTTCAACAGCTGAAGGCTAAAGTACTGAAGTACAACAGCTGAAGTATAAAGACTGAAGACATCAGCTGATGACAACAGCTGAAGCTCAAGTAAAGTACTGAAGCCATCAGAGTTTGTTACAACAGCTGAAGAAGCATTCTTCAGTTGTTGTGATGGTTTACCTTTCAGTAGTTTTCTTTGTTTCAGTATTTGTAAAACAACTGAAGAGTATGTTCTTTAGTTGTTATAGTTTCAGTAGTTTCTTTTCAGTAATTGTAATAATAGTTAACACTTAGCATTTTGTAAGAAGAAGTCAGTTGTTTGACATCTTCAGTAGTTGTGTTAACTATCAGTAGTTGTAATAAATTCTGTTAGATGTCACTATCAAGTGACATCAGCAGACGTCACATCTCTTATATAAGAGGTGTTGACCTAATTGTAATTGTGACATTTCGTTACCACGAAAGCGAATATTGAATGAAATATATTTGCAGAATTCTCTCTATCTATAACGTTTTGTTCTTACATTGAATATCTCTTTGTTCTTGTGAATTGGCTAATTCATTGTTATAATTCCGCTGCTATACTCTCTAATCAATCAAACATAGATCACTGATCCTAACAAGTGGTATCAGAGCTGGTTAATCGTTGATCGATCTAACAATTGATCATTGAAACTGCTAATTGATAACTATGTTTGATTGAATTAGCATATTTGCAAGAACTGGTTATAGACTATTGAATTTTGACGCTTTCATTCATTTATTTTGAGATCTCTCTGGTTCAATTGGTTGTTGTGTTTTTGTTCTAAATATGTAGTTTAATTGAATTTGATTGAATCTGAGATGACTACTCCTTCTAATGATCCTCACAATACGGTTCCTCAACCAAGTCCCCGATGCTGGTTAGGATCGAGTATAACATATGGTAGCGAAGAATGCTTCATCACCTGTCTGACAGTTCAGGTTGTTGGACATCTGTGGTACATGGACCACATAAGCCTATGGTGAACAATCGGAAACCAATCAAATGGTTCCGAAGAAGAAGGAACAATACTCTGATGAAGATCGGAAACTGTTTGAGATTGATGCTAAAGCCCATGGAATTCTGGCCATGGCACTGCCTAATGAAATCTATTCAGGGCTATGCATCATGAAACTGCTCATGATCTCTGGAATGCCCTGAAGGAACAATTCGGTGGCACATATGAGGTCTTAGCAAACAACAGAGAAATCCTTGCCCAACAATATGAGACATTCTCTCATAGAAAGGGTGAGACACTGACTCAACAGTTTAAGCGTTTTCCTGCTTGATCTCTGAGCTGAAAATGGTGAAAAGGATACACCAACAGCCAGATGATAACAGGTTCCTCAGATCACTGCCTGAGAGATGTGACACATACACTATTGTCCTACGCTCCAGTACAAATCTGGATAGCCTATCTCTCACCCAACTTCAGGGGAAACTGCTTACATTCGAAAGAGAGATAGAGCAGAAAAGGAAACTGTCCTCATCAGGAAAGCCACTGATGACTTTGTACCAGGGAATACTGCCTTGGTTGGTCATGAGCCAGAATATGCTGCATCTGAAAGCAATTTGATGAGCATATTGATTTCTCTTCAAATAGTTCTGAGCATGCATTTGTTGGTATTGATAGTCATTCTGGCAGTAATAGTAAAATTCTATGCTTCATCATGGATGATTTGAAAGGAATAGCTGATGATGATCTAGAAGAGATGGATATTCTGAGCCAAATGGCATTGATTAATATCAGATCTCAGAAGTTCTACAAGAGAACCGACAGGAAATTTCCTGGACTCTCTGGCAAAACCAAAGTTGGTTTTGACAAGAGTAAGTTGAGGTGTCACAAATGCCAAAGGCTGGGACACTTTGCAAGAGAGTGTAGATCAACTGAATCTAACTCTTCTGCACCCTTTGTGACTTTTCCTAGTACTAGTCCACAAAACAGAGGGCAACATCCTGCTGGTTCTGGTCATCATTCACACCCTAGATCTCCTGCATACTTTGTCCCCCAGGGTCCAATGTCATATCCTTTCCTGTTGTTACTTGCCTCAGTCTAATCCGGTTCAAGCTGCCATTTCACAACAATCACATGCATTGCCTGAACCTCACCTTCCCAATCTCATCAACAAATCTAACCTCAACAACACAGCTTCTTCACTCCAGGAGTTGTTGACTGGAGCAGTTACCAGATGATATGTCTGGTCATGAACAACTGTTCACTGGGCTGGTCAACATGGTGGTGACAGTCCCTTGGAAATCTAGCTCTTATGGCTTTGGATTCTGCTGATACTTCATCCTCTAATGCCTCTATACCAAAGGTATCACAGGTATCCTCTGAGGCAAAAGCCAAACTATGTTCTGAATCATGCATAGCCGCATTTGCATCTATAGAGAAGCAAATGTAGCTTTAATTAACAAGAACATTGAACTAGAACAAACAATTTCCAAAAGCAAAGCTGAATTTGAGTCTGTGCTTAATGATAAGAATGATGAGATTTACAAACTTAAATGCCAAATCACTGATGATAAGGCTAGGGAAGAGATACTTCTAGAGAAGTATAGAGATCTCAAGGAAACACTTGCAACTACCCAGGTAGAGTGTGATCGATGGGTAAATTCTTGCAAGGTTTTGAAATGCTTCTTAGTAAGCAATCTGCTTCCAATATGAAGTTTGGCATTGGTTATAATCACATTGCTCCACCTACAGATTTTACTCCAGAGCAAAGGTAGAATCTGAGGTGAGAGCAATAAACCAATCATTCATCATGTGATCTACTTTATGATACAGCACCATCAGAAGTAGAAGTCAGTACTAAGCCCTCTCAGAACCTATCAGCTGATGTTGATGGTTTCACCGCTGACACTCACATGATCAATGAGTTGATCAACTCAGGAGTTAATCTGAAAGTCCTGAAAGGACTGGAGAGCAAGATTTAACACTGAAGTTCAAACTCCAACTACTGTCAGTACTGAAGAGAAGAAAACTGTCAGTAGAAAGAGTTTGAAGACTACTAAAGAGGAAGTCAAGAAAGCAAACAATGCTTCCAAAGTACTGAAGAGCAAGTCTTCAGTAGTTCATCCTCTTTAGTTGATGATCAACATATGATGAAGAAGAAACCATGTGAAGTATGTGGCTTGTTCAATCATCTTACAGAGATGAGTTGGTACAAAAGAGGATCCAAACTCAAACATAAAGAGGAAATTAAAGAGAAAATGGTTAAAATGAAAACTGAGTTTGAAGCCACATTTGTATCAGCAACATCAAATCCTGTAACCCTTAAGTCCATAAAGAAATCCAAAAAGGAAGGGGTTAAACAGGTAACAGCTGAGATTGCTCAAATGAAGAAGGTGCAACATAGGAACTTATCAAACTCCAATGCCAATGTGTCTGAAGAGCTGAAAGCTTTATCACAAAATCAGACACAGCTGGTTATGATGGTTCAACATCTATGGGAAGAGTTAACCAATTAGATGTTCTGTGTTGAAACCACAGGAAAGGAGGTCCAAGCCAAAGGATTCCTATTCTTCACCATCTTCTTCCTCTCAGGTTGTTGTTTCCATCAAACCTGTTAGTTTACCATCTGTTGATGAGAACAGGCCCAAAACCAAAAAGGTTTGGGTCTCCAAAACTAACTGATTGTTTATAATTGCAGGGTTCTTCAACATGCCAAAGTAGCATCTGGTATGTAGACAGTGGGAGATCTATGCACATGACTGGGAACAACTCTCTTCTTCATGACTACTCTCAAGGAAAGAAGGGTTTGTTTCTTTTGGCAATGATGCTAGGGGTTACATCATTGGAAAAGGCTTTGTCTCCATGGAGAAATAAAGTTTGATGATGTTAATCATGTGGAAATCTCAAGTACAATCTCTTGAGTGTCAGTCAAATGTGTGATAAAGGCCATGTTGCTCTTTTCACCAGTCAGAACTTGAGGATTCTGTCATCCAAGTTCTGCATTTGATTGATAAGGTGTTGGGTGATCACACTCTCCTGAGAGCCAACAGGACAGGAAGAGTGTATGCCTTAGATCTTTCCAAGAAAATAGATCTCAGAGGTCATCCTTGCCTATTTTCCAAAGCCTCTCCTAAAGAATCTAAACTGTGGCACAGAAAGCTGGGTCATGTTAATTTCAAAAAATGAATCAGCTGATCCAATAGTTTAGTCAGAGGCTTACCAATGAAGGAGTTCCACTGTGATGAAACCTGCACTGCTTGTTTAAAAGGAAAACATCACAAAGTCTCATTCCATCCTATTGAAGAGCCTAAGTCCACTGCCTGCTTGCAATTACTGCATATGGATCTCTTTGGTCCTGTGAGAGTGATGAGCATGGCAAAGAAGAATACTGTCTGGTAATTGTGGACAATTACTCTAGATTTGTATGGACTTTCTTTCTACATTCAAAGGATGAGGTTGCTAAGAAGATTATTCACTTTGTGTTGTATGTTGAGAAGCAGTATTCCTCTTTCAGTCAAGTGTATAAGGAGTGACATGGAACTGAATTCAGAAACCATACACTTGATGACTTCTATCTTCCAAGGGAATCAAAAGGCAGTTTAGCATCCCACGGACTTCAGACAAAATGGAGTAGTGAGAGGAAGAACAGGACCCTAATTGAAGCTGCAAGGTCCATGTTGGCTGACTCTGGTTTGCCACTACCTTTTGGGCTGAAGCTGTTAACACAGCTTGCTATGTGCAGATAGAGCCTTAGTAAATCAGAGGTTGATGAAGACTCCATATGAAGTTCTCCATCACTTGGCTCCTCTAATTTCATTTTTCAAAGCATTTGGGTGTCCCTGTTTTATTCTCAACACAAAGGATCAACTCCAAAAATTTGATCCTAAGGTGGATGCAGGGTATTTTGTTGGTTATTCATCTACTTGCAAGGCATTATAGTCTTCACTGCAGAACAAAGATAGTTGAAGAGACTTTGCATGTGAAGTTTAATGAATCTCCTATGGACAAGATTCCACAAAACCCTGTGGAGTTGTTTGATTTGGACATACTGCAATATGTTCCTTATCAACCTCCAGCTGTTGCAGATCATGTGGATAAATCATCTTCTGCAGCATGTCTTCCACCTGGTGGTATTGATGATGATGATGATAATATCAATACTCACCTATTCAAGTTTAGTGACCAACTGCCTGTGTCTGCTAAATTTGATGTTCCTGTAGCTTCAGCAGTTCCATCCACAACAAATGCAATGAGATCTCTGATTCCTCTACATCTTTTGAGTTACCATCCAATTCTTGGTTTCAAGAGTCTGCATCAACATCTGCTACTGCTGAAGGTCCTACAAACACTTGCACAGATCTCATTGCTTATCAAGAACTGAAGAATCACCCAATGTCTCAAATTATTGGTGATATCAATGCTGGAGTTTCAACTAGAAGTCAATTGTCTAACTTCTGCTTCTATGCTCTCTTCATCAGTCAGCTAGAGCCAAAGAACTATCATGTTGCTTTGAGAGACAATGGATGGGTTGAAGCCATGCAGCTTGAGCTACTTCAGTTCAAGAAACAGCAAGTGTGGGAACTGGTTCCTCTTCCCCCAGGTAAGTGTGCAATAAGCACTAAATGGGTGTTTAGGAATAAAACTGATGAAAATGGGCTTATTTTAAGAACAAGGCTAGACTGGTTGTATAGGGGTTTTCACAAGAAGAAGGTATTGATTATGATGAAACCTTTTCCCCTGTAGCCAGACTAGAGGAATTAGATTGTTTTTAGCCTATGCTGCATTCCACAATCTTAAAGTTTTTCAAATGGATGTCAAAAGTGCATTTTTATATGGTAAAATAAAGGAAGAAGTTTATGTGTGTCAACCACCAGGTTTGAGGATAATCAACATCCTGAATGGGTGTATAAACTTGACAAGGCTCTTTATGCGTTGAAACAAGCTCCTAGAGCCTGTATGAGACACTTTCCACTTTTCTTCTTAAGAATATTTCACTAGAGGCTCCATTGATAAAACTTTGTTTATTAAGAAGGTGGATCAGCATAAGCTACTTGTTCAGATTTATGTTGATGATATCATTTTTGCATCCTCTGATCCCCAGTTGTGATGATTTTACAACATTATGAAAAAGAGGTTTGAAATGAGTGGCAATGGGAGAATTACAGTTCTTTCTAGGCTTGCAAATTAACAAAAGGCTGATGGAACCTTTATTCATCAGTCAAATATACAAAAGATCTTTTGAATAAGTTTGATTTACAAAACTGTAAGCCCTGTTCTACTCCCATGTGCAACACCATACAACTGGATGTAGATCAGAAAGGTAAAGCTGTTGATCAAACACTTTATAGATGTATGATTGGGTCCTTGATGTATTTACAGCTTCTTGACCAGATATCATGTTTGCTACTTGTGTCTGTGCCAGATTTCAGGTTGCTCCTAAAGAGTCTCATTTGATTGCAGTCAAAAGGATCTTTAGATATTTGCAAGGTACACAATCTCTAGGTTTATGGTATTCCACTGGACACTCTTGCAAATTAGTTGCTTTTTCAGATAGTGACTATGCAGGGTGCAAGTTAACTAGAAAGTCAACTTCTGGTGGTTGTCAATTCCTAGGCAACTGTTTGATTTCTTGGAAGAGTAAGAAACAAACATCTGTTGCTACATCAACTGCTGAAGCCGAGTACATTGCTGCTGCAAGTTGCACTTCTCAGGTACTCTGGCTTCAGAACCAACTTCTGGATTATGGCATTACAGACTAAGACTCTATTATTAATGGATAGTGCTTCAGCTCTGTGTATTTTCAAAAATCCAGTCCAGCACTCTAGGACCAAACATATAGAGAGCAGACATCATTTATTCGGATTGTTTTGAAAAAGGTTGATTGATCCTAAGTTTGTGCCTAGTGCTGATGAGCTTGCAAATATTTTTACTAAGCCTTTGGATAGTTCTACTTTCCAAAACTTGTGTTAGGCTTGTATGTTGCAGCTAGAATAAGTGATAACTACTAATGATCTCAGTAAATAGTACTAATGATCATTAGTGACCATATCACATATTGTACTGCTTCTGTTACAACAACTGATAAAGTAACAACTACTGATGTAGTTGTAACTACTATGTTGTCAAAACAGATAAGTACTGATGTCCTGTGAAACAACTGAAAACAGAAAAAGGCTGATGAGTAAGTGTTGAGGACAGTATGAAAGCTGCAAGGCTATGATTGACGAAAACTACTGATGAAACTCTCTCTTCAGTTGTTTCTGAACTGCTGTTTCATCCTAAACTACTGAAGACAAAACCATGTCTTCAGTAGTTTCACAACTACTATGACTAATACCAAGTCATCAGCTGTTTACAATAACTGATGACAAAACCATGTCTTCAGTAGTTTCACAACTACTGATGACTAATACCAAGTTATCAGTTGTTTAAACATCTGAAGTCAAAACCATGGTCTTCAGTAGTTTTATAACTGCTGATGCCTAAAACCACGACTTCAGCTGTTTCAACGTCTGAAAGGGTCATACCATGTCAACAGTCGTTTTAAAACTACTGATGACTAACACCAAACCCTTCAGTCATTTTCTAACCCTACCCTATAAATATCCCCGACCTAATCCTTCAGAGCCTCATCTTCTTCAAAGCTAACGTTCATATCTCCAAAACTTCTCTCTCATTAATGGCGACCATGCAGCTCAAACGCGACACAACTGTGTAGCTTACCTCACCAAATCGCCATTCTGGGCTAATTCGATAACGCTATTGATCTTATGGTCCAGTCACCCTACAAACGGCTTTTCTTCTCAATCCAATCCTTCATGCCGAATCCCTTAACTAGTTTTGGATGAACGTCACCCTCACCACTGGGGAGAACAACACAGAGTCTCTCCGGTCGGTCGTCAACAACCACCAAGTGGTCATCACTCCCGATATACTTCGTCAAACCCTACACCTGGATGATGCCACTTTTCCTGTCTGGATATCCAAAGGGCACAACTGATTTATCCTTTGCCCACCATGGATATCAGGAACCTTAGTGCCTCCACCATACTGAAGAAACATTTCCATGATGCTGAACTCTCATATTTCACATGGTAAATGTCTGTTTGGCTCCTAAGACTTCCTCTTGGATCAAATGTCTACAAGGTGCAGCAGGTACTATTCTCTATCCTTGAGCAACAGAACCTAAACTTCTCTAAAATCATTTTTCTGGAACTTAAGGACATGGCCTCAAAATCTATTTCTAACCGCTGGATATTATATCCTCGGTTCATTATGGCCATAATCGAAATCAGCTAAAAGCTGAGGGACTTGTTGGTCTCGGAGTCCCTGCAACGGCTGTATTGCCTGAAGTATACTCCAGGCACAACTCTGACCAAACGTTGAAACCGCTGCCACTGCGAAACCCACGCAGTTGGAACCGACAGCCACCACCTCCAGAACCAAAGTCCCCACTACACCCAAATCCAAAAAGCCAAAAAGGCTACTCAGGGAGATGAGTCCCCCGAGGATGCCCCTGTACCACAACACAGGAACCACACACTGGTCTTAACCCCCCCCGTTGTGACACTGACTCAACCAGCCACAGCCGCACAGGTATCCTCTCAACAGGACCTGTTCAACCAACATTGGGGAACCTACACTGCTGGAACCTGTCTCCCTTGAGAGGGTTACCATTGAAGCGCACCAGTCACCCCGGGTGCAATCTGCTTCCACCCAATCACCACATGCAACCGCCCCCCAAAGTCCTACATTACTTGTTGCACAAGTGCTGACTCAGTGCACTCCTCCACCCCTCCCCAGATACCAATTACAACTGGGAATACTTCTACCATTGCGGGGGAGGACCAAAGTGCAACTGAGAACCCACAGCATAGGGTTACAATGTTCCTTCTCCTAGTGTAGCAATGGAGATTGGAACTTCTGCTGAGGAGGCTGCCACTTCTCCTGCTTCAGCATATGATCAGGTTGTAGTTGGTACCATTACTAAGACCTTACCAGAGGCAACTGCTGATGAAGGACAAGTCCTAGGCAGGAAGTCCCCAGTTCCAAGACAAAGGGGCACATGCTACAACTGAGCTACACTCAGTGCATGTTCATCCTGATCCTATCAGGAGGTCAGGTGATTCAGTAACTACTGATGATGACCTGGGCTTCTTTTACGATGTAATCGCCCAAAACACCATCCTGGAAGAGGAGGTGAGCAGACTCAAAGAGCTACTTGCCAAAACTTCTAAGGAACAAAGACCATCTGCCTCTACCACCTCACAGATGGCACCTTCATCTGAAGGTCTCCCAAACACTGAGCCACTCCCAACAACTCAGCCACCTGCCTCTGCTTCTGGCACTATTTCTCAGGAACAGAACCCTCCTGAGCAAATAGTTTGCTATCCTTCAAAATTCCCTCCCTCTCATCACACCCATAATACTGACATAGTGATCAAAGCCATTGATGAGAGGCTTTCCTTAGTAATACAACCATTGATAGAGGAGGTTGTGGGCAAATAGCTTTCTGGCAATCAACCCCTTGCAACCAATGCAACCAAAAAGGGGGAGATTAAGTCAGTGAAAGCAAAAAGAAAGAGGAGTACAAAAGAGAAAGAAAAGGAGAAAGAAACAGAAGGGATAGTAGTGGAAAAGGAGTGGAGTTGAATGTGGAGACCGATAAAGAGAAGGAAAAAGAGAAAGCCTTGGAGCTACTGATAAAAGAGGCTGATGCCAAACACAGCAGATCAATGATCAACATCATTGATCAGCTGTTTAGGCAAGGCCATGACACCGATAAACTTGACTCTGAGATTCGATTAGAGATTGGAGAAATCCAGAATAGATGGGCAAGTTATGAAGTGTTAGAAAGAGAAAGGCTTGAGATCATGATTAGATTTATTGCAAAATATCTTGGAAGATCAATGATCGAAATCAAAGCTTGGTCCAGGGACAGTATCTTGGCAATCACCACCAAGATCTGTTCGTCTGAAGCATATACTAAGGGACTTGTTATTGAAGCTTTGAATGAAGCGGGCGCTGGGAGCAGGACTGAGCTAGCCAAGCAATCAAAAGCCACACTCACCTCAAAAATGCTAGAACAACCTGTCAACATTCCCACACCAAAACCACCCAAAACACAACCCACCAAACCAACTCCCTTACCCTCAAAACCCATAGCCGATGATATACCCTTGAAGAAGAAGAGAAGGGTATTGAGGCTAGAAGATGATGAAGAAGATGATGAAGATAGGCTGCTACTCTCAGCTGTGATTCAGTTGCCTAAGGCCACAAGTCACTCCTCAGCAATTACTCCTGAATTCCAAAGACAAATGGTTAAAGTGAAGCTAGAAGAAGAAGAGCTTCATAAACAACATGATGAGTAATTGCTGAAGAGAGTTGACAAAGCTTATGCAGCCACATCTTCTATCATCAATATGAAGAAACAAGCCCTCAGACTTTACACTCTCAAGCAAACCTTTCAATATCAAAAGGAAAGAGTGAGGATTTGGCCTGATCCCAGGGTGTCTCCCAGAATTCATAAGAAAAACATACCTCAGAGATACATTGGCCAGGTGAAAAAGATTGTAGATGAAGTGATCTCTCTGGTCTTTGTAGTTTCACCCTGGGAAATCCTAGAAGACTTCAAGAAAGCCTATAAAGCTAATCTAACCCCTCAGAAGATGCTGGAAAACAAAATAGTGAAAAAGGGGTTAGTTACAAGAGGCTTGAGGAAGTCAGGAAAAATGAGCTCCAGTTGTTCCTAGAGGGTAATCACCCGGATGAGTTTGCTTACAGAATAATAACAACTGTGGAGCTAAAGAATGGGAAACATGCCAAATACCTGTCTGAGTATTATGGGCCTGAATCATTGTTGAAGGAGGTGCTGAAGAGCTAACCATGGAGGAATAAATCACCTTCCTTGAGGCCTACACAAGAGAGTCGTACAGACTCACCATGGGGAAATAGATCTCATGAATGGGGTAACAACTCTGTGTCCAATTCCCAAAAAGAGAGTTTCCATTCATACTTTGCCAAACAAATCTTTGAGACTTCTTCCCTGGCCGGTGCTTTAAAAGGGGTCGCTTCTGAGCTGATCTAGAAGACAAAAAGACCAACATTTCTGCCATAATAAGTGGGACAACTCTAATAAGTTTAGAGTTTTGGCTGCATTGGTTCAGGGGGAGTTTGTTGGACCAAAAGAACCAATGAGCCTGATAAAAAAAACCTCTAAGTCTCACAGACATCACAACAACTGCTGAAGACTTGATCAGCTGTTTCAGAAAGTCTGAAGACTGCAACAGCTGAAGAACTAAAGTACTGAAGAACAACAGCTGAAGTTCTAAAGTGCTGAAGACTTCAACAGCTGAAGACTAAAGTACTAAAGTACAACAGCTGAAGTTCTAAAGTGCTGAGGACTTCAACAGCTGAAGGCTAAAGTACTGAAGTACAACAGCTGAAGTATAAAGACTGAAGACATCAGCTGATGACAACAACTGAAGCTCAAGTACAAGTACTGAAGCCATCAGAGTTTGTTACAACAGCTGAAGAAGCATTCTTCAGTTGTTGTGATGGTTTACCTTTCAGTAGTTTTCTTTGTTTCAATATTTGTAAAAGTACTGAAGAGTATGTTCTTCAGTTGTTATAGTTTCAGTAGTTTCTTTTCAGTAGTTGTAATAATAGTTAACACTTAGCATTTTTGTAAGAAGATGTCAGTTGTTTGACATCTTCAGTAGTTGTGTTAACTATCAGTTGTTTGTAATAAATTCTGTTAGATGTCACTATCAAGTGACATCAGCAGACGTCACATCTCTTATATAAGAGGTGTTGACCTAATTGTAATTATGACATTCCATTACCACGAAAGCGAATATTGAATGAAATATATTTGCAGAATTCTCGCTATCTATAACCGTTTTTGTTCTTACATTGAATATCTCTTTGTTCTTGTGAATTGGCTAATTCATTGTTAGAATTCCACTGCTATACTCTCTAATCAATCAAACGTAGATCACTGATCCTTACATATATATATATATATATATAAATTATATACATTACTCATTTTAACTACATATATAAATATAATTAAAATATAGTTAAATCCGGTCCGACCGAACCGATCATCAAACCAGTAAGGCATCCGGTTCGTCATCCGATTCGCTTCTGAAAACATTGGGTACGATCCCTTGTCCCTGATAGATCCTCCCAACTCCACGACTTGTTAAAGATGAAAAAATCACATGCTAAAGTATATGCCACATACTAGGGGTTGATCTTCAAGTTTAGTAACCTTACTATTGCTACACAAATCTTAATCAAGATATTAGGTTAGAAGCACTATGAGAGTAGGGTGACCACTAGAGATCAGGCTACGAACCGGATGGGAGAAGTATCGAAAGTTAGGCCGCGACTTGGCTTAGGTTGGAAAGAGAAAATGTGAGACAAAAACAACACCATGAGCCTCGCCATGGGTAGAAGGGATTTCTCGACCTGAGGATAAGTATGTATCATAAGGGAATTCGAAGAGAAGGTTCTACGAGTACCGGTTAGAGTGAAAGTGTTGAGAGAGATGATATGAATGAATGAACTGTTGTTAGATCAAGGAACAATAGATCTAGATCATTTTGTATTGGCTTAGAATTTAATAACCATATGTAATGAATATTTTAATTCATTATTTTGATGTATTCATTATGTATATAGGTTAACCCATATGTGGTGTTGATTATGTGCATGATTGCACGTACAAACATTATACCTGATCAATTTCAGAAATTGACCAAGTGTAAGAAACATCTACGGATGAATATTTTGTTCTTTAGTAGATATCTTTTTTACAAGAGATCCATCCAAAGAATATCTATGGATGAACATCAGTGCAAATAAGAGTACAAGACCAAAGATTCACCGATGAACTACCAGCTCTGAAGTTCAAGTGAAGACTCCCGCGGAAGAGCAAACTCCTACGGAAGACAACATTGCTGCGGAGACTAAACATTTGTCGTTAAATGATACAAGTGACTAAAGTCAAAAAGTCAAACAGTCAATCACGAATCCCAAGAGATTCGATGTTTCCTTAACAGAAACAAAAATGCCTATAAATACAAGTCCTAGGTTACCCATTAAGGATGGGCGACTAGGGTGACTAGAGCAACTAGATGGCAAACACCAAACATCACATCGATTTACACAATCAATCATACACAAACCCTAGCATCCGTGACATCAATATATCACAAACATCAACACGTTCGAAGTAATCATTGTTCATAGCATTCATTATTTATTCATCTATAATCATTAAAAAGTTTAATTGAAATACTTTTGAATAAAATCTTGTTCATTTATTTATTGTGTTGATATCATTCTGTTCTTCTTAATTAATATTTATTCAGCATGATATTTATTAATTAAACAATTAAACAATGGTTAATGATCATTCCGCAATCATTAACTCGATTTCAATCTAACACTGATAGTTCCTGATTAAGATAATTGGATTCATAGGTGGTATCAGAGCCAAGTCCTCATTAATTTAGATCGATTGATCTGTCGGTGTTAGAATTATTTAATTGTTTGCTTATTTTATTAGATTTATCAGTTCTTCTGGTTCAATATGTTGTTCTTGAGCAAAATCGTTTTGGCGTGAATCAATTTTTAAAACAATAAAATGGTGATTAATCAATTCAACGAGTACTATTTCATTGCTCAGTGAACTTAGATCTACATTCACCTTAATTGAATCATAGATCCGTGTTATTGATTGATATTAATCAATTGTTCAAATAATTGAACAAATACATTAACAAAATCCTTGATTTGATATTCAAATATCATTAAAATGATTGATTGATTTGTGACCTCAATCACTTAATTACTCATTATAAAGTTTCGTCATTAATGAATTCATTACTCAAAAGAAACTCTGTTTTAGTTGAATTCTAAGACTTTAACTAATTATGAGTAACTTTGTCGGTGGATCATCATACCAACCTCCAAAGTTGGAAACAAAACAGGATTTTAAATCCTAGAAAATCAAGTTCAGAAATCATGTGAATTACACTAATTTGGATTTATGGGTATCAATAACTGAAGGTCCGTATATTCCACCCACACTTGGCCGGATTATAATGACAATAATTAACCCGTAAGTACAAAAGATCTATCACCTGATGATGGTAAAAAGGTTAAAGTTGATATTAGAGTATAAGTCTACTTAGTATGGCTTTACCTGAAAAAAATATTAATCAGGTGTGAGAATTATAAAAAAACAAATTCCTTGTGGAAGATACTTCATAACTTTGTGAACGGAGTTGTGAAATTAGAAGCATTAGGAAGGACATCTTTCCTCATAATGAAACATTTCTTCATATTGAGGGTGAATCAATTCCTCAATAAATCCATAGGTTTACACATTTGGTAACCGAGATGAACATCATGGCATTGAAGTATACAAATGAGAAATTAAACAAAAAGATGCTCCACACTTTGCCTGAATTTGGAAGCAAACTGTGTCCATCTTCAAGAACACCGTTGATCTTAAAGCAAATGGTTTAGATACATTGATAGCTAAAGTTGAGGCATTTGAAATGGATGAAAAATCAAGAAATAAGAGTGTGAGAACACATGTCACACCTATCATTTTAAAGAAACCAAAAGTGTTGAAGTGCTTTTATTTCTAATAATGATAGTGACAACTCTTGTCCTTTGAGTGAAGATGAAGAAGAAGTGAGTTTTTATGCATCAAAGCCTTAAAAGAAATCTTCTCAAAGTAAATCAAGAAAGGAAAAAGGGAAGAACTTATGAGAGAAAAGATGCATCTACATCATCAGCAAAGTCGTCATGAAACAACAACCAAGCAAAGACCATCACTATGATTCTGGACTCTAAAGAACAAAAGGCAGCCTTTGCAGCTTTCAATTCAAGTTTTGAAGCTTATTTGGGAAGCATTTAACATCTTCCAGGAAGACTTGGAAGAACTACATCCAGATGTAGTAGAGGGATGGATCTTCAATTGCAAAGATCGCTTATAGAGTGAAGCAGTACCTAAGAAGAAATAAAATTTGGCCGTATCAAGTAAAACATCAAAGATTGGTGTTAGTCAAAGGTAAGATGTTTCAATGCAATCTCTATGGACACTTCTCTTGAGAATGTAATCAACAATCAACTCCTTACATGAGACAACATCAGTCTTATCAACATCAATCTCATCAACCATCAACATCCCAAAGATCTTAAAAGCCCAACTTAAGCATCTCACCACTTCTTTAACTAAATCCATGGCTAATCATGCATTAACCAAAATGCAGAAGTTTCAACTTTTATCTCAGCAATATGAGAAATTATTAAATTCTCATATTGAATCAAAGACAGATATGGGTTGGGATATAATGCTGTTGCACCTCCTCTAAATGATAATTATACAACTTTACCTAAAATAATAACAAACAACTTGTCAAACCATTTTGTGCCATGCATCAAATTTGAAACAAAATCTAATCAACAAGTTAATAACAATGAATCTAAGGTGAGTGAAACTGAGTCTTCTAAATTAGATAAAATCAAACAAATGACTCAAAATTTGACTTTGAAGAATGTGATAACTTGTATGATTCTGATGAACATGATGATGATAAACTGGGTATTGGTAAGAATGTTTCAGTTGAAACAACCATTCCAAAGTTCTTGAAGAAACAAAGTTGTCATATACTCCAAAAAAAGTTGAAAACTATTTGCAAAAGAATAGCTTAGTTAATGAAGGTCTTCAAGAACTTCATCAGCAACAAACCTTCAGTTGAAGTGACAGAAAATGTACATCTACTAAGGAAGTACGCCTATCTTTCGTGGAAAAGGGAAAGAAGAAACAATCAGCAGAACTTCTCCGGAAGAAGAAACATTCGTCAGTAGCATATCTAAAGAAAACCAATCTATTGAGTTAGTAGAAGATATGCAGAAGGCAAAAGCAACAACCAACAAAAGATCAAACCAAAAAGTGGTGAATCCTAAGCAGCAAAAATCATAAATGCTAAACAAGAATCCTTTGATATTGTGTCAAGAAAAGGCAAGGATACATCAACTGCAAAATTTGAAAAAGATTTGAAGCCTCAAAAGCTACAAAAGAAGAAGAAAGTGATTGATTCTGAGAAAGAATCAGAAGAAATGTATTGCAAGTGATATGACATAAAAAATCACAATACTAAAGATTGTTACTTCAACAATTATTATTCTATTTTCAATATGAACAATCACATGACCCCTGACTACTACTTCAACAAACATTGTGTAATTTGTAACAAAAATAACCATTCAACTCAGGAATGTTATTTCAATAAGAAGAACAAGACAAATAGCACAAAGAAGTAACAATCTAAGAAGGATGATTCAGACTCTCAATCTAGTGAAAACCATGAAGATTCAAAAGCAAATAATAAAAAAACAAAAGTGGCAAAAACTAAAGAAACCAACTACTAATGATAATCCTTGAAGAAAAGACAATCACATCAGCAATCCAAAACACCTCATAAAAAGGTGGATTTGACTGAAAGGAACACATGCAGTTGATGCTTTCTTTGATAATTTTGACAAGGGAACTCATGTACCTCGTTCAAAATCAAAAATGATGAAACTTTCCACAATAAAGTTTCATCATCAAAGTCAAAACAGAAAACCAACAAAGAAATGGTGAATTATAAGAGATTGAGAAACAATAACTAAGTTCCAAAAGTTCATCTTCAACAGAATCATCCTCACGACAAACAACACATAATGAATCAATTAAGACTAAAATTAATATTGAAACATCAAGACTAATTCATGAAGGAGTAACAATTTTATACATTGCTGGAAAAGCCAATATCAATAAGGCTTGGGTTGCCAATTCTAATTGATTACTTTATGTTTGCAGGAACAATCATAGAGAGCTGACAACAAGTGGAATGTTGACAATGGTTGTTCCAGGCATATGACAGAAAACTATTCTCTTCTCCATGACTTCAAACATAAAAATGTCTCATGTGTGGCATTTGGTGGAGATAAGAAGGAGGTAAATTGTTGGTGAAGGAATGGTAACTAATTGTGTGCTCGAATTTGAGAAAGTAAATTAGTGTGAAAATTTTCAATATAATTATAAGTGTGTCTCAAATTTGTGATTTTAAATTATACCACATTATTTGATACCACTAATTGTTGCATTCTTATGCCACGTTTTCTAGTTCTAGAAGAGTGAATCCTTCTTAAAGCATCAAGAACAAGAAACAAATATGTTTTGGATATGAACAATACTACAATCATAATCAATGAAACATGCCTGCTATGTAAGTCAAAGATGAATCTCAGTTGTGACATAGAAGGCTTGTTCATTTCAACATGAAGAACATGAATAAATTGGTGAAAAAGACTTAGTCATTAGATTGCCACAGAAAGAATTTTATTGTTCAAACCATTGTTCTTCATGTAATAAAGGAAACAACATAAAGTGTCTCATGAATCCAAAATTATCAATACAAACACTACACCATTTAAATTGCTACACATGGATCTTTTTGGTCTAACCAATGTGATAAGTATTGGTAGAAGGCAATATTGTTTAGTGGTAGCTGATGATTTCACTAGATTCACTTGGGTCTTTTTGTTAAAACTAAAGAGTGAAACATCATAAACATTAATGGAGTTTGTCACAAAGATTGAGAATCAACTTTAGTTAAAAGATAAAATTTTAAGGAATAACAATAGGACTGAATTTTTTAATACTAACTTAGACTCTTTTGTAACACCCAAAAAA
This sequence comes from Flaveria trinervia, assembly GCA_025506515.1. Taxonomy (NCBI): domain Eukaryota; kingdom Viridiplantae; phylum Streptophyta; class Magnoliopsida; order Asterales; family Asteraceae; genus Flaveria; species Flaveria trinervia. Next base: position 3,111,666 of record CM046447.1, on the reverse strand, counting down.
CCAAACAAGCTACCAAGGATAATGGGCTTGATTATTGGGTATTTAATAAAAGAAGAAAGTGGGTATGGGTGTTGATACATATATGTACCTAGATACTGATTTGAATGTAATATGTCTTACACTTATGTAACTATTGGGTACTTAATGAAATACAAAATGTTTGGTTATGTTTATAATGTTTAATATTTCATTAATGAGTTTTTTAACGCATATTGACTTAATTATATAGGTTTGTGATTATTTGAAGTGTTATGCATAATGTTGTAATATTGAATACACTCAACTCTTGAAGTGAAGTTCTCATGCGTCCGAATGGCCATGCGACTGAGTGTCCATGCGCCTAAATAGTCCATACGCCTGAAAAACTTCATGCGTCTAACTCAGTCTCACGACTGAACACTCAGTCGTGCGAATAGATCAACTGCATGGCTTAATCGCACGAATGAACCATGCTAATGGTTCAGTTGCACGAATGAGCAACCCTAACCTATAAATACCACCTAATTTGTGGAAAAACGCAAGCATTGAATCCACTTCGACTCCAGACGTACCCTAGCCGTCCAGAAGCCTCTAAGTTCATACTCCAAGTTCATAGATTGCTGTAGATCGATTCCTAATCGATTCTTGACGTTAGATTCAATACGTTATTGTTTCTACGTGCGTTCTCACTATTTGGATCGCCAATCAAATAGGATTCTGCACTATTTGGTTTGGTTTAACACGTTAATCAGTTGGTGTTTGGTCTAATACCAGATCCTAACAAGTGGTATCAGAGCTAGAGGCTCTTGATTACGTGTTGATTCAATCGTTTTAATACAAAATTGTGTTTTTGCATAATAAACGCAATCTTTTTGTGTCTAACGGAGTCTTGGACGTTTCCTGATCGAAAAGTGTATTTTTTCCGGCATACGGCTATTAGGGTTTGATAAAATTCGAGTTTTTGCAGCCAAAACAAGTTTAACCTACGAATTATCAAACTTCAGCAGGTTCAGTCGCACGATTGGCTCAATCGCACGACTGAGTCATCCGCACGATTGGCTCAATCGCACGACTGAGTTCATCCGCATCCTTCAACCGCACGATTGAACTCATTCATAGTCTCATTCGTATGACTAAGATCTTCATTCGGATCGCTCAACCGCATTAGTTTTTTCGGACGACTGACTCATCCGCATTTGCTTAGTCGCACGATTAACCCATTCGCAATTGTTCAATCGGCCGAATAAGCCCAATCGCATACCTTCATTCGCATCCATCAGCAGCTTGTTAAATAGTAAAGTAAAGTGTAGTGGAGGATCAGTTTTTAGCATACACAGCAAGTAGAGATACACGTATTCAAAATTCAGTGCTGTTGGAGAATGAAGTAGGGATTCACAATAAACCCCCAAAACTTATTATGTTAGACGACTACCCACAATGGAAGCAACGTTTCGAAATCTACTTAAATGAGTGGATACAATTTGTGGGAGGCAATAGAGTCGGGGTACAGCATGCCAGTTGGAGCTGACGGAGTAAAACTTACTCTAAGTGGCATGTCGGATGCACAGAAGGTAAAACACAACTATGAGAAGAAAGTCTACGCCTTGCTTACTCAGTCTATTCCAAGGATATTTTCCATCAGTATTCGGAGTATACTCAAGCCAAGAAACTTTGGGATGCGTTGGAGAAGAGGTATGACGGGAATGCTTCTCTGAAGGCTATCAAGCCAAAGCCTTGAAGAAGGAGTTTGACAACTTCTCTTCTATGGGAAAAGAAGGCCTTGATGATGTGATCGATAGATTCTACTACTTGATGAGTGAGATGCACACTCATGGAGTGGTTACTTTGATGGAAGATAAGGTATCCAACTTTGCTGATGGATTACCAGAAAAATGGAGTTCGTTTGTTTCAAATCTCAGACAGAATGGAATGCTCTCTAAGTTATACATAAATGACTTCATTCTGAAACTGAGAGAAGAAGAGCTTAGGATGAAGTATCAAGCCCAAAAGGCAAACTACGATCAGAATCCTGCACTCTACAATGCTACTCCTTCAGTAAAGACATCTGGAGCACCATTGCAAACCGCCTTCATCTCAAGCGCAGGAGTTCTAGCACAACCCTTAACTTCAGGATCAAAATGTCAGGTTTGTCTAGCACCCAATATATAGTACCTGAAACTAATGCAGCAAACCTGAAAATCGACAACCTCTAGAATGTAACTGTAGAGTGGCCAAAGAACATATGGACCTTTTAGCTACGGTGGTTCCATCCTATGATGGATTAATTGCTGGAAAGATAGGTAACTGCCACATGGCAGATGAAGATTATGAGCAGGTGGATGAAATGGAGTTGGAACGTATGGACATAATGTGGGCTCTGGCAAGTGTTGTCCGACGAGCTAAAAAGTTTGTCAAAAAGACCGGACAGAACCTGGTTGCAACAAAAGACACAACCTTTGGGTTTGATAAGTCAAAGGTTACATGCTTCAACTGCGGTGAGAAGGGAAACTTCAAGAGGGAGTGTATAAAACCAAAGAAGATAGGAAATGGAAATCCGTTCTCATCATTTAACCGTCAAGACAAGTCCACTGCTAGTAATGCTGACTCATCAAGTAAGGATCCAAAAGCCTTAACTGCTACCAAGATGAAGGACAGGACTGGAGCTTTCTGTTCGTCTCACCAGGAGAGTCAAATACAGCTAGTGTGGAGGATATTGATGACGATTCTGCAAGTGAAGGAGATATAGCAGTAGAGATCGCAATGTCAAATTCTGAAGATACTGCAAATGTGGTCAACTACTTGCCTGAAGAAGAAAAATCTGCAAATGCATCATCATCTGAACCACCAGAACCAGAAACAACCAAGCCAGCACTCATGACTAATTCTTCTTCTACATCCCAGGTAAGTACTTCTGACCAACTATTTAATAATCATGCTTGCTTAGAATGTAATAAATTTAGAGAAGTTATAGATTCAAAATTTTCAAGGCTATTAGATCATAATGATAGCTTAGTAAAGGATCTGGAACTATGCACAGAAGCAAATAGAGTATTGAAACAAAACGAGCACAGTTACAAGGAAAAGATAGACCTATTAAATAAACAGCTTAGGGAAACTGAGGTAGTTGCCTTTAACCAGAAAAATGACATTAGGTACTATCTAAACTCTCTTGAGGATACTAAGAAGCAAAAAGCAGTTTTAGAAATAGAAGTCAATTCATTAAAACAGAAACTGCATAGTTGGACAAGCTCATCACACATTGTCCAACACTTAGTAAGAGAGAGAAATAATGGGGAGGGACTGGGATACAAAGTGGTTCCACCACCACCTGAGACCTTGATGAACACCAAAAGTAAACCAATTAACAATAACCCCATCAACGATCACGCGGTGTCTACTCCTCTTGTTAGCGATCCGGAATCCGTAAGTAAATCAAGTGAATCCGACCCTAAACAAAAGGAGGCCACCTCAAAGGCAATAGGAAAGATGCCTTGTGTTAACCTGGAAAAAGAATTTGAAAGGGTTAGTTTAAAGTCAAGGTCAAACAAAGTCAAACAAGAACCTAAAAAGACTACAAAAACTACTCAATCATGTGCATCATGTCACAGTCCAGGGAAACAAGAGATTAAGAGGCATCTCACTGTCCTTATTACCAGACACCGAGGAAGAAAGTGAACTTTCTACATCTACATTTAGATCTTTTAAGAGGAACTCAGTGACGCCTCCTAAAAGAGATTGTGAACCCAGAGTTCAATCCATCAGCCAGTCATCTATTTATCACAAACAGGCCTTACACAAATCTGGATTATGGAAAGAAAAAACTTCCTCAGTGCCTGAAAATAAGAACACACGGAATTCTGATCAATCCTTAACTACAAAGGGTCAGTGGGTTGAGTTTGTGATATGTGATGCCTCAGGGAAACCCAAGCCAGTTAAGGCTTAGGTTCCTAACATGAACTAATGTTTTCATTGACTGTGGAGGGTGTTCGCTACAGTTCTGAGACTAACACATGGATTGTTGATAGTGGAGCATCCAGGCACATGACAGGGAACAGAGCTCTCTTCTCAAATGTAAGACAAATTAATGAGGGCATGTTTCATTTGCTGGAAACAAAAGGAGGGTACATCACAACCCAAGGAGAAGTGGGAAATGAGAAAGTTAAGTTTGATAAGGTAAACTATGTCCAACAATTACAGAATAACTTACTTTCTGTTTCTCAAATCTATGATAAAGGATTCAAGGTAGTATTTGACAACAAGAGTGTTACGTTCTAAAGAAGGACTACGTGCTCTGGAGGCTCAGATCCTAATGTCAGCTTCTAGATATAATGATCTTTATGTTTTGGATCTCTCAAAGGCATCCACAACAGATAATGAAGTCTAATGTTTCTTGTCCAAAGCTACTGAGAAGGAATCCATCTCCTGGCATAGGAGAATGGGACACATAAATCTGAGGAAACTGAATCACTTGATCCAGAATGATCTTGTGAGAGGAGTAAATGTCAAAAACTTTCAACTCCCAGATTTTTGTGTTGCGTGCAAAAAGGGCAAACAGACGAAGAAATCTCATAAGGAAAAGAATGTTCATTCTATACAACTTCCACTTGAGCTTCTTCACATGGATCTGTTTGGTCCAGTCAGTACAAGAAGCATCGCAGGTGACTTGTATTGCTATGTAGTTACTGATGACTACTCAAGGTTCTCTTGGGTAATGTTTCTGAAATCCAAGTAAGAAACATTTGAATCCTTCAAGGAATTGATAACTACACTGGAATCCCCATACAAGCTGAAGGTAAGACAGGTGCGCTCAGACAACGAAACCAAGTTCAAGAATCAGAGGATGGATGACTATTGCAAGGAAAAGGGAATTGTGCATCAATTTACCTCGGCTTATACCCCTCAGATGAACGGCGTTGCTGAACGGAAGAACCGCAGCTTGATAGAGACGACACGGACAATGCTTGCAGACTCGAAACTGCCTATACAATTTTGGAATGAAGTAGTGGCAAATGCATGTTATACTCTTAATCGAGTTCTGATAGTAAAACGCCATGGAAAAACGTGCTACGAGTTATTACAGCGACGCAAACCTAACTTGGAATATCTCGAGCCGTTTGGCGCTCCGTGCACCCTGCTGAAAAAGACTCAGGAGGGAATATTCAGTGAGAAGGTTGATGAAGGGATCTTCTTAGGATACAACATACCGAACAAGAGAGTTTACAACAACTCAACGGGTCAAGTAGAGTGTGGTGTAATATTAATGTTCAGAGATATATCACACCACTTGCTGGAAAAAGGCTGCTTACTTCTTCGACTGTGATGGATTCTTCAAGTCCTTCAAGTCCTCAAGTCCTTCAAGTCATGATCCTACCAACTCAGGGGGAGCAGTTGCTATAATTGACTCCTCCTCTGATGAAGAAAATAATCAGATCAACCAGGATGTACAGTTTCCGACTACCACAAGTTCACAAGCATCGGCTAGTGATGCTTCTAACCATCAGAACCTCAGACTCCTATTGCCTCAGATCCAGAACCAATTGTTCATAATCTTGACTCTGAGGTGGTTGTTCCGACAACTCCTGGCTCACGTCTAAACGTCTATCATCCATTGGATAATATTATAGGAGATGTGAGATCAGGGGTTCAAACTAGAAATCAGCTGTACTCCACTGATTATGTCATCGTGATGGAAAAAGGATACCTTCACGACGGTGCATACCGCTGCTTTGTGTCTCAGTTTGAGCCAAAGTATGTTAGTGAAGCACTAAATGATAAGGCTTGGGTTAGTGCCATGCAGGAAGAACTTCTTCAGATTAAGAAGTTAGGTGTATGGACACTAGTGGATAGACCTAAAGGTGCTAAAGTCATTGGTACCAAATGGGTTTTGAAATGTAAGAAATATGATCAGGGAGTGATCATCAGAAACAAGGCTCGGCTTGTTGTTCAAGGTTTTCGACAAGTTGAAGGTATCGACTACAATGAAGTATTTTCACCCGTGGCAAGGATGGAAGCCACCCGCATCTTCCTTGCCTATGCATCTTATATGAAAATCAAAGTCTATCAGCTAGATATTAAGAGTGCATTCCTTCATGGTGAAATCAGAGAAACGGTGTATTCAGTCAACCCAAGGGATTTGAAGATCCATATCATCGGGATAGAGTTTACAAACTTACAAGGCTCTATACGGGCTTCATCAAGCTCCACGAGCTTGGTATGAGAAACTCTCGACTCATCTTGTGAAACACGAATTTCGCAGGGGAGTCATTGATGCACACTGTTTATCAAAGAAAAAGATGGAGACTTACTACTAGTACAGATCTATGTAGATGACATAATCTTCGGTTCAAAGAACGAAGCATTGTGCAAATAATTCGAAGCAGTAATGAAAGCTGAGTTTGAGATGAGTGCCATGGGGGAGATGAAGTTCTTTCTCGGGTTACAAGTAGATCAGACACCAAATGGAATCTTCTTACATCAGACCAAGTATGTAGGAGATATTCTCAATCGGTTTGATATGGAGAACGCTTCCATAGCTGGCACTCCACTGGCTACAAACCATGATGTAGCACCCGATGAGAACGGTGATTTGGTAGATGCCACTATGTACCGCGGGATGATTGGATCTCTCATGTATCTCACTGCCTCCAGACCAGAAATCATGTATGCGACATGTTTATGCTCGTGATATCAGGCAAAGCCTAAGGTGAATCATCTAATTGGGGTCAAAAGGATATTTCGTTATCTGAAGGGCACACCCACACTTGGATTGTGGTACCCTCATGATGATGACTTTGAACTTATAGCGTATAGTGACTCGGATTACGACGGCTGCAAGATGAACTACAAGTCTACATCAGCAGGGTGTCAGTTCTTTGGGAGAAGATTGGTAACCTGGCAGTGTAAGAACAGACCTCGGTTGCCTTGTCAACCTGTGAAGTAGAATACGTTGCTGCTGTAAGCTGCTGTTCCCAAATCATATGGATTCAACAGTAAATGTAGGATTGCGGTTTGCATTTCACTTCTACTCCTATATTTGTTGATAACTCTGCTACGATTGCAGTCACTAAGAACCCGGTCCAACATCCTAAGACCAAACACATCGAATCAAATATCACTTCATACGTGATTGTTTTGAAAAGAACTTAATCGATGTGATAAAAATAAACACTGATTTTCAACGCGCTGACCTCTATACAAAGGCTTTTAATAAACCACGTTTTCTATATCTGTTAGAGGTCAATGGTGTTAAAAGAAAAGTGAGGTCATTCCTGAAGATGACCATGTATAGTCCGATGCGTCGCGTCTAGTGTCTTTTAAAATTTCTTAACTTATAGTGCTCTTTAAGTTTAATTCTCTTGTTTTGTTTAATGTTAGTTCGTTAATTACACTTAGTGTCAGTTCTTGCTCATTAAAATTCTAAAACGCAAATCCTTAGAGGTTTTAGTATTTTAGGGGGGGAATAGGTACGGAAAAAAACGAGGGAAAAGGAGAGGCAAGCCGATAATAAATAAGATCGTACGTGTGATACCGATTTAATGTGTGGAATATGATAGTACACAGCTACAAACCATTTGGGACTTTAAAATCAAAATTGTAAAAGATGCAAAGTTCAAGTATAAGTCTGAGTAGTCTGAGCAATATAAAAGGAAATATGATAGTTAAGCTAGCTACTACTAAGGTAAGACAAAGAAATTAGACCTAGAGGTTGCTAGACCACAGCTGATATGTTGGTAGATTCAACAAAATAGGTGACTAGACCAGTTGGTGATCTCAAGATTAAACTAAAATGTTTGACAAGCTATGGGAAACACCTTATCCCTGGTTAACACAATCAACAGGATTCCAATAAGGGGTGATGAGCAAAATAAACGCCACAAAAGTGTGCGTAAGACCAAAGCATGAGCAAAAGCACATGAAAATTGAAAATACAATCAAACTGATAACCTAGGTTGTTGGTGAGATTTGTGCTAAAAGAAGAAAAATCGCTCAAACAAGAAGATAGGTTATGTGCCTCTCTGCTGTGCGGTGGCACTGACCTGAGTATAAGCATAACCTATATATTTTCTAGAACTCATTGTTGTTTGCTGCCTCTCTGCTGTATGATGGCACTGACCTGAGGATTGGATTCTCTTTGAAAATTCTATGAATAGTCGCTTCTTGAACACTACCCTAAGACTGCTCAAAAATCACCTAAGGAATGTTGATTACCATATGAGTGTGGGATCCATAAATGCTTGTTGAAATAAACAAACCTTAAAACAATCACCTAACTGTGTTGAAAGTCTGTGTATGGATTTAAGAGGACAAGTATACTGACAATCACTGTGGCTACAATTCTTGAAAGTTCAAATCAGTGTGGAGATCTAAGCGTACTAGTATGATTTCCTAATTTGCTAAATGACTCCAGATGAAAAAAAAGGAAGAGCATCTAAGTTGTTTTTTTAATAACTTGTCCTGAATGATTGGATATCCTGTATGATTCCAACTTAAATTGATCCTTGTATGGTTTAAATGATTAAGGCTACTCTCTTAGAATAATTATTCCTTAGAACTACATCTTAGGAATTAACTCTCACAAAAACACAAAAAACATGTCTTATTTTTTAAGTTTTCAGTATTATTTATTTTATTTCTGTATAAAGTTTGTCATATTGTGTATGTTAGTATCAGACTATGTCATGGAAGTTGATAAGGGTCCTTATCATCTAAATGGTCATGTTTGAGATGACCACAAGTGCTTTCAAACAACAATTGGGTCACATCTAAGGTGACAAATTGGTTAAAAGGATCACGTCTGAGGTGATCAAAGGTTTTTCAAGTTAAAATGATCATGTCTGATATGATTAAGTGTTCATAATGTTAACTCAATAGTCTAAATGGGTCTAAAAGTTAAATGGTCATGAAGTTAGAAAACTATAAAGAGTATGACCCATTCACATGACTGGACCATGAGTATGGACCAATCAGGTGAATGGACCATACTCATATATTAAGCAGTCGAATGGACATGAGTATGACCCATTCACCCGAATGGATTATCAGAATGGGTCATTCGTTCGATTGGGAGCGTGCGACTAAGTCAGTCGACCGACTGAGCCTCAGTCGGCCGACTGAATGTGATCGACTGAGGCAATCGCCCGACTGAGCTTCATTCGCCCGAATGAACTGAGCGAATGAGTCAGTCGGCCGATTGAACGCATAGTCAGTATATAAAGGGCCACAGTCGATCGCATTCGTCTCATCATCCTAATCACCCTTATTCGCATAGCCTACGTTACTCTGCCAAATTTTCAACAGACCAAGATTTATACTTCCATTGACTTTCTGACGATGTGTGTGATTATACACGTATAATACGATGAAATCTCACAGAAATCAGGAGAATTGTTAGGATCTCAGCCTCTTGGTTTAATCGATTGAACAGATATAGCAGCGGAATAGCTCAGAATTAGACAAATTCAAACAAGAACATTTGATATAAAACGATAAAAGAACTTTGTTATAGAGAGAGAAATATCCGACAAAAGGAATATTGCATTAAGATTGTCGGCCTCAAAGGCACGATTACAGGTGAGTCATCCTTCCTTATAAGGAAAGAGTGACGCAGGCTGATGTCACTTGAAAGTGACATGTAACCGTTTGGTAACTACTGATGTTTAACAACTACTGAAGATGTCAACAACTGACATCTTCTACAAATGTTCCTAAGTGTTAAACATCTTATTTACAACTACTGAAAAACATAAAACTACTGATACTACAACAACTGAAGAACAACCTCTTCAGTTGTTTACAAGTACTGAAAAGAAAAGTAAAAAAACTACTAAAGGAAAAAGAAAACTACTGAAGAAGAAAAAGCCACACACAACTGAAGAAGCCCTCTTCAGCTGTTGTCATCAGCTGTTAACATCAGCTGATGTCTTCAGTACTTGAACATCAGACTTTGTCTTTCAGCTGTTGATCTTCAGTCTTTGTCTTCAGTACTTGTTGAAGTCTTCAGACTTTAGATCTTCAGCTGTTGTCTCAGTCTTTGTCTTCAGTACTTCAGACGTACTTCAGCAGTTGTATTCTTCAGACTTTGTAGAACAGCTGATCAGGTCTTCTTCAGCTGTTGTGATGTCCTGTGGGACTTAGGTTTCTCTGATCAGGCTCATTGGTTCTTTTGGTCCACAAACTCCCCCTGAACCAATGCAGCCAAAACCTCTAAGTTATTGATGAGTCCCACTTATTTTGGCAGATAGATTGGTCTTTTTATCCTCTTGATCAGATGAGAAGTGACCCTTTTCAGCACCGGCCTGGGAAGAAGTCTCTGATGATCTGTTTGGCATGATATGGTTGGGAGCTCTGTATTGGGGACTTGGACACCGAGCTGTTACCCCAACCATGAGATCTACTTCCCGTGTATTAGCCTATATGATTCCCTGGTGTAAGCCCTTAGAAACATGATTTGCTCATCCATTGTCAGCACCTCGGGCACACCATCAAATAATCCTTCTCGGCCATACACTTCAGATATGTACTTGGCCTGTTTTCCATTCTTGAGCTCAACCGTGGTTATTTGTCTATAAGCAAACTCATCTGGATGAGTCCCTTCTAAGAGCAGGTTGAGCTCTTCTTGTTTGAAGTTTTCAAGTCTTTTGTAAACCAATCCCTTCTTTATGATTTTGTTCTCTAACATCTTTTGAGGTGGTTGTTTGGCTTCATAGGCTTTCTTGAACTCTTCAACAATTTCAAGGGGACACTACAAGAACCACAGTGATGTCTTCATCGACAACTCTCTTCACTTGGCCCGTGTATCTTGAAGGAATTTCTTTCTTGACAATTCGATGTGCCACCCTAGGATCAGGCCATATCCTTACTCTTTCCCTTTGGTATTGAAAGGTATTAGCAAGGGTGTACAATCTCAATACTTCTTTCTTCATGCTAATCATTGAAGAGGATGTGGCATATGCTTTGTCAATGCTTTTCAGCATTTCCTCATCATGTCTTTGCATCTGTTCCTCTTCAATCTTTACCATTACATCATGCATTTGAGAAGCAGGAGTGATGGACATTGGTTTAGCCTTAGGCAAAGTAATAACTGCAGAGAGTGGCAGTCTGTCTTCATCCTCCTCTTCATCTTCATCAGGCCTCAGTACCTTTCTTTTCTTTTGGCTAGGTACATCACTGGCAGTGGGTTTGGGGGTAAAGGATTGGTTTTGTGGGTTGGATGGTTGGTTTAGAGGGTAAAGGGTTGTTTTAGTGGGTTGTGGAGATAGTGATTTTGAGGATTGAGGCTTTTCAGACTGTTTTAGCATTTTGGCTGTAAGGGAGGCTTTGTAAATTTTGTCAGTTCTTTTCGATTCCCAACCCCAGCTTCATTCAATACCTCAATCACTAAACCTTTGAGTATGCTTCAGACGAACAAATCTTGGTGGTTATTGCGAAGATGTTGTCCCTGGTCCAGGCCTTATTTCAATCAGAGATCTTCCAAGTATTTGGCTATAAATCTGATCATTATCTCCAGCCTTTCTCTTTCTAAGGCATCATAGCTAGCCCATCTTGAGTTGATCTCCTCTGTTCCAACCTTCTGATCTCGGAGTCTAGTTGTTTGATGTCAAAACCCTGCCTATAACTGCTCAATGATTTTATCCATTGAACGGTTATGGTTGGCGTCAGCTTCTTTCACCATATCCTTCAGCTCCTTCTCCTTCTCAGACTCTCTTTCCTCTTTGATATGTGACATGAAAGTCTTTTTGACTTTCATTCACTTCAGCTCCCTTCACACTCTCCTTCTCCTTCTCATTTACAACTCAGATTCTTTCTCCTTCTCCCCATCTATCCTCTTCCTTTTCCTTTAACTGACTGACTCTCCCCCTTTTTGGTTGCATTGGGTGCAAGGGTTTGAGCAGTAGAAAGGGATTTAGTCACCAACTCCTCCACCAAGGGTTGTATTATTGTAGGAAGCCTCTCATCAATGGCTTTGATCACTATATCTGTGATCATGGGAGTGATGAGAGGTAGGGATTTTTGAAGGTTAGCAACTGATTGATCAGGATGGTTCTGTTCCTGAGAATCAGTGCCGAAAGCAGAGGCTGGTGGCTTGGAAGTATATATTGGCTTAGTGTGTAGGGGACCTTCAGAAGAAGGTGCCATCTGTGGGTGTATTGTGGTGGCAGATGGACTTGCATCCTGAGACATCTTGGCCAGCAGCTTTGAGTCTGCTAACCATCCTCTAGAATGGTGTTTTGAGCAACTACATCATAGAAGAAGCTAGGTCATCATCAGTGGATACTGAATCACCTGACCTCCTGACAGAGTCACAATGAACATGCCTTGAGTGTAGATCATTATAGCATGTGCCCCTTGTTCTTGGTTCTGGGGACTTCCAGCCTCAGGACTATGTCCTTCATCAGCTGTTGCCACTGGTGAGGTCTTAGAGATGTTACCAACTGCACCCTGGTCATTTGCTGAGTCAAAGACAGTGGCAGCCTCACCAGAAGTTCGCACCTCCTTATCTACACTAGAAGATGGAACATGATAACCCCTGTGCTGTGGGTTGACTGAAGCATTGTGATCCTCCCCCTCAGGTGTTGAGGTTATCCCAGTAGTGATTGGTGTCTGGGTGGGGGGTGAGGAATGCAACTGTGTCAACACCTTTGCAACAATTATTGTAGGGCTTTGAGGGCGGGTTGCATCAGGAGAGGGTGTGGAAGCAGTGTGCACCCGGGACAAGTGGTGCTCTTCAATGGTAATCCCCTCAAGTGAGGAGGATCCCAGCAGTGTGGCTTCCTTTTGAGTGGTTGCTTCAGGTTCCTTTTGAGAGGAAACCTGAGCGGCTTCAGTTGGTGGAGTCATAGTCTCTACTGGGGGGTTATGTCCAGTAGAGATAACCTGCGTTGGTGCAGCAGGAGCATCCACAGGGGACTCAACTCCCTGAGTAGCTTTCTTAGGCTTCTTCTTGGTGGGTTTGGAGGGGACTTTGGATGTGGAAGTGGAGGCTGTGGGTTCCAGCTGCGTGGGTTTGCGCAGCTTGGCAGCCTGTTTGAGAGTTTGGTCAGTGTTGTGTCGGGAGTATACCTCCGGCAATACAGCCAAAGCAGGACTCCCAGACCAACTAGTCCCTCAACAGAAAGCTGATTCTCTATTATGGCCATTATAAACCGAGGATATAGTATCCAACGGTTAGAAAGTGGTTTTGTGGCCATATCCTTGAGTTCAAGAAAAATTATTTCAGAAAAGTTTAGTGTTCTTGTTCAAGGATAGAGAACAATACCTGTTGCCATCTGGAAGACAGTTGATCCCAAGAGGAAGTCTTTGGAGCCAGGCAAACATTTACCATATGAAATATAATCGTTCAGCATCTGGAAAATGTTTCTTCAGGATTGTTGAAGCACTAAGATCACCCTGATATCCATGTTGTCCAAATGAAAGATCAAGTTGGCGCTTAGGATATCCAACAGGGTAGGCAGCATCATCTAACAGTAATATCTGGCGGATGGTAGCAGTAGAGATGACCACCTTATGAGAGTTGATGGACGAATGGATAGATTCTCCATTAACTGTCACATTCGTCCAAAACTGATGTAGCGAATCGGCATAAATGATTGGATTTAAGAGGAAAGCCGTTTTCAGTGGGGATTGGACCATAAGATCTATAGCATTATCAAATTTGGTCCAGAAGGCGATTTGTGAGGTACGCGACACAGTTGTGTCGAGGCTTGAGTTGCATGGTCGCCATTAATGAAGGTGAAAGGTTTTCAGAGCTTTTGAAATTTTAGGTCGGGAAAGAATGAAAAACCCTGAAAGAGGGATCAGGTATATATAGGGTACGGGTATGAAACGACTGAAGGTTTTGGTGTTAGTCATCAGTATTTGAAACTACTGATGACGTGGTATTAACTTTCAGAGGTTTGAAACGACTGATGGTATTGGTGTGGTCAGCAGTTATAAAACAACTGAAGACATGGTGTTTACAATCAGACGTTGAAACAACTGAAGTCTCTGATTTAGGCATCAGTAGTTTTAAAAACTACTGAAGACAAGTTGGACTTCAGATGTTGAAACAACTGAGGACTTGGTATTAGCCATCAGTAGTTGTGAAACTACTAAAGACTGTAGTTTTGCCATCAGTTGTTGTAAACAACTGAAAACTTGGTGTTAGTCATCAGTAGTTGTGAAACTACTGAAGACATGGTATTGCTTCAGTTGTTTATAAAGAAACAGCAGTTTGTGAACTACTGAAGAGAGAGTACTCATCAGTAGTTGTCGTCAATTCATAGCCTTTCAGCTGTTTCATACTGTCCTCAATACTTACTCATCAGCCTTTTTGGTTTTCAGTTGTTTCATAGGACATCAGTACTTATCTGTTTCTACTGATTTCAGTAGTTGTAACTACATCAGTAGTTTAGAACAGATAAAGTACAGTACTTAAAGCATTTAGCCTTCAGTAGTTATAAAAACTACTGAGGGTAAAATAACTCATCAGTACTTATATGTGACATGGTTACCAATGATCATCAGTAATTACTGAAATCATCAGTAGTTGTCACTTATTCTAGCTGCAGCATACCAAGCCTAACACCAGGTTGTGGAAAGTTGAACTATCCAAAGGCTTAGTAAAAATGTATGCAAGCTCATCAGCACTAGGCACAAACATAGGATTAATTAGACCCTTTTCAAAACAATCTCTTATAAAATGATGTCTAATTTCTATTTGTTTGGTCCTAGAGTGCTGGACTGGATTTTTGATAATGGAAAGAGCTGAAGCACTATCCATTAATAATGGAGTCTTAGTCTCTGTAATGCCATAATCCAAAAGTTGATTCTGAAGCCAGAGTATTTGGGATGTACAACTTGTAGCAGCAATGTACTCGGCTTCAGCAGTGGATGTAGCAACAGATGTTTGTTTCTTACTCTGCAAGAAATCAAACAGTTGCCTAGGAATTGGCATCCACCAGAAGTTGATTTCCTGGTCAACTTACACCCTGCATAGTCACTATCAGAGAAAGCAACTAATTTGCAAGAATGTCCAGTGGAATACCATAAGCCTAGAGATTGTGTACCTTGCAGATATCTAAAGATCCTCTTGACTGCAATCAGATGAGACTCCTTAGGAGCAGCCTGAAATCTAGCACAAACACATGTAGCAAACATAATATCTGGTCTAGAAGCTATTAAATACATCAAGGAACCAATCATACATCTGTAAAGGGTTCATCAACACCTTACCTTTCTGATCAACATCCAATTGTGTGGTGTTGCACATGGGAGTAGAACAGGGGTTACAGTTTTGTAAATCAAACTTCAAAAGATCTTTTGTGTATTTAGACTGATGAATGAAAATTCCATCAGCTTTTTGTTTGATTTGCAAACCTAGAAAGAACTGTAATTCTCCCATTGCACTCATTTCAAACTTCTGTTGCATTAAGGTTTGGAAATCCTCACACAATTGGGGATCAGAGGATGCAAATATAATATCATCAACATAAATTTGAACAAGTAGCTTATGATGATCCACCTTCTTAATAAATAAAGTGTTATCAATGGAGCCTCTAGTGAAATTATTCTGTAGAAGAAAGTTTGATAAGGTCTCATACCAGGCTCTAGGTGCTTGTTTCAACCCATAAAGAGCTTTATCAAGCTTATATACCCATTCTGGGTGCTTATTATCCTCAAAGCCTGGTGGTTGACACACATAAACTTCTTCTTTTATTGTACCATATAGAAAAGCACTTTTGATACCATTTGAAAAACTTTAAGATTGTGGAGTGCAGCATAGGCTAAAAAACAATCTAATTGCCTCCAGTCTGGCTACAGGGGCAAAGGTTTCAACATAATCAATACCTTCCTCTTGTGCAAACCCTGCACAACCAGTCTGGCCTTGTTCTAACAATTAGCCCATTTTCATCAGTTTTATTCCTAAACACCCATTTAGTGCCTATTGCACACTTACCTGGGGGTAGAGGAACAAGCTCCCACACTTGCTGGTTCTTGAACTGAAGAAGCTCAAGCTGCATGGCTTCAACCCATCCATTGTCTCTCAAAGCTACATGATAGTTTCGGCTCTAGCTGACTGATGAAGAGAGCATAGAAGCAGAAATTGGACAACTGGCTTCTGGTTGAAACACCAGCATTGATATCACCAAGGATTTGAGACATTGGGTGATTTTTCAGCTCTTGGTAAACAATCAAATCTGTGCAAGTGTTTGTAGGATCTTCAGCAGCAGCAGATGTTGATGCAGATTCTTGAAACCATGAAGATGGTGGCAACTCAAATGAAGTTGAGGATGTAGAAATCTCATCAGCATTTGTTGTGGATGGTGCTGCTGGAGCTACAGGAGCATCAGGTTTAGAGGACTCAGGCAGTTGGTCACTAAACCTGAAGAGGTGATGATACTCTATCATCATCTTCAGTAGTAACACCAGGTGGTGAACTGTTGACAGGAGCAACAACAGGAGATTGATAAGGAACATATTGCAGTATGTCCAAATCAAAGAGCTCCACAGGGCTTTGTGAATCTTGTCCTTTGGAGATTCATTGAACTTGACATGTAGAGTCTCTTCAACCATCTTTGTTCAGCAGTTGAAGACTCTGTATGCCTTGCAAGTTGATGAATAACCAACAAAGTACCCTGCATCCACCTTAGGATCAAATTTCTGGAGCTGATCCTTTGTGTTGAGAATGAAACAGGGACACCCAAATGCTCTAAAGAATGAAATGAGAGGGGCCAAATGATGTAGACTTCATATGGAGTCTTCATCAACCTCTGATTTATTAGCACTCTATTCTGCACATAGCATGCTGTGTTGACAGCTTCAGCCCAAAAGGTCAATGGCAGTCCAGAATCAACCAACATAGACCTTGCAGCTTCAATGAGGGTCATGTTCTTTCTCTCCACAACTCCATTCTGTTCAGGAGTTCTTGGAATACTAAACTGTCTCTTTATTCCCTTGGAAAGGTAGAACTCATCAAGTGTATTGTTCCTGAATTCTGTTCCATTGTCACTTCTAATACACTTGATTGAGAGGGAATACTGCTTCTCAGCATACAACACAAAGTTTATGATCTTCTGTGTAGCTTCATCCTTTGAATGTAGAAAGAAAGTCCATACAAATCTGGAGTAATCATCCACAATTACCAGACAGTATTTCTTCTGTGCCATGCTTATCACTCTCACAAGACCAAAGAGATCCATGTGAAGAAGTTGTAAGCAAGCAGTGGACTTTGGTTCTTCAATAGGTGGAAATGAAACTTGTGCTGTTTTCCTTTCAAACAAGTAGTGCAGTTTTTTTCACACTTGAACTCCTTCATAGGCAGTCCCCTTACTAAACTATGGTGTATCAGTTGATTCATGTTCTTGAAGTTAACATGTCCCAGCCTTCTATGCCATAGATTAGATTCTTGAGGAGAGGCCTTGAAAATAGGCAAGGATGGCCTTTGAGATCAATTTTCTTGGAAAGATCTAAGGCATACACTCTTCTGTCCTGTTGGCCTTCAGGAGAGTGTGAGCATCCAATACCTTGTCAATCAAACTCAGAACTTTGGATGACAGAATCCTGCAGTTCTGGCTTGTGAAAAGAGCAACATGGCCTTTGTCACATAATTGACTGACACTCAAGAGGTTATACTTGAGATTTTCCACATGGTTGACATCATCAAACCTTATTTCCCCATTGGAAACAAAGCCCTTCCCGATGATGTAACCTCTTGCATCATTTCCAAAAGAAACAAAACCCTTCCTTCTGGAGAGTAGTCATTAAGAAGTGAGTTGTTCCCAGTCATATGCATAGATCCCCCACTGTCTACATACCAGATGCTACTTTGGCATGTTGAAGAGACCTGCATAAATAAACAATCAGTTAGTTTTGGAGACCCAAACCTTTTTGGTTTTGGGCCTGGTCTCATCAACAGATGGTAAACTGACAGGTTTATTGGGCACAATAGCTGGAGGTGAAGGAGATGGTGTAGAAGAGGAATCCTTTGGCTTGGATCTCCTTTTCTGGGGTTTCAACACAGGGCCATCAAGTTGGTTAACTCTTCCCAACAGATGTTGAACCATCATTACCAGCTGTGTCTGATTCTGGGAAAGAGCTTTCAGCTCTTCAGACACATTGGTATTGGTGTTTGATGATGAGTTCTTGTGTTGCACCATCTTCTTTTGAGCAACCTTAGCTATTGCCTGTTGCACTCCTTCCTTTTAGATTTCTTTTTGACATAGGAGTAACAGGATTTGATGCTGCTGGTACAAACTTGGACTCAAACTCAGTTTTCATTTTAGCCAAGTTTTCTTTAATTTTCTCCTTTTGTTGAGTTTGGATCCCTTTTTGTACCAACAATCATCTGTGAGATGATTGAATAGACCACATATTTCACATGGTTTCTTCTTCATCTTCTGTTGATCATCAACTAAAGAAGATGAAACTACTGAAGACTTGCTCTTCAGCAGTTTAGAAGCACTTTTTGCCTTCTTGTCAACTTCCTTAGTAGGCTTCAAATCCTTCTACTGACAGTTTTCTTCTCTTCAGTGCTGTCAGTCATTAGGATTTGAACTCCAGATGTTATCCCCTGCTCTCCAGTACCCTTAGTACTTCTAGAGATAACACTTGGGTTGATCAACTCATTGATCATGTGACTGTCAGCAGTTGAACCATCAATATCAGCTGATAGGTTCACAGAGGGATTACTACTGACTTCAACTACTGATGGTGCTTTATCAAGTAGTGAATCACATGATGAGGTGGATTGGTCATTACTTTCTCCATCAGATTCTGCTCCTGCTCTTGAAGCAAAAACTGTAGGAGGAGCAGTGTGATTATAACCAATTCCAAACTTCACATTGGAAGCTGTTTGCTTACTAAGAAGCATTTCAAAGCCCTTGCAAGATTGTACCCATCGATCACACTCTACCTGGGTGACAGCAAGAGTATCTTTGAGGTCTTTGTACTTCTCTAAGAGTACATCCTCCCTAGCCTTATCATCAGAAATTTGGCATTTTAATTTGTAAATCTCATCAGTTTTCTCTTTTAGCACAGACTCAAACTCAGCTTTATTTTTGGAAATTATTTGTTCTAGCTCTACATTTTTATTGATTAAAGCCACATTTGCTTCTCTAATAGAGGCAAATGCTGCTATGCAAGTTTCAGAACATAATTTGGCCTTAGCCTCAGAGGATACCTGTGATACCTTGTTGAAGAGGTACTTGAAGATGATCCATCAGAGGATTCCAAAGCTATGAGAGCTAGATTTCCAAAAGGATGCTCACCACCATGTTGACCAGCACCTGAGAACAGTTGTTCATTACCAGACACATCATCTGGTAAACTGCTCCAGTCAACAATCCTGGTGTGAAGAAGCTGTGTTGTTGAGGTTGATTAGGTTGATGAGATTGGATGGTTGAGGCTCAGGGAGTGCATGTGGTTGCTGAGCAGTGGTGTGCTTGAACCTAGCCTGGTTATGGCATGTAATAGCAGGGGTATGAATATGGCATTGGCCCCTGTGGAACAAAATATGCAGGAGATTGTGGTTGATGATGATAACCAGAATTGACAGGTTGTTGCCCTCTGTTTTGTTGACTATTGCCAGGGAAAGTCACAAAAGGTGCAGGAGAGTTAGATCCAGATGATCTACATTCTCTTGCAAAGTGTCCAAGCCTGTGGCATTTATGACACTTCAATTACTCTTGTCAAAACCAACTTTGGTTTTGCCAGAGAGTCCTGGGAATTTCCTTCCAGTTCTTTTGTAGAACTTCTGAGATCTGATATTTATCAAGGCCATTTGGCTCAAAATATCCATCTCTTCTAAGTCATCATCAGCAATCCCCTTGAGATCATCCATGATGAAACATAGATTGTCACTATTACTACCAACAGAATGACTATCAACACTCACAAAGGCAGGCTCAGAAGTGTTTGTAGAGAAATCAATATGCTCATCATACTGGCCTTCAGATGACGCATATTCTGACTCTTGATGTCCAATCAGGGCAGTGTTCCCTTGGACAAAATCCTCAGTGAGCTTGCCAGATGAAACCAATTTCCTTTTCTGCTCTATCTCTCTCTCAAATGTAAGCAGTTTCCCATGAAGTTGGGTGAGAGATAGGCGATCAACATCAGCATTTGAGCGTAGAACAATGGTATATGTGTTCCATCTCTCAGGCAGTGATCTTAGGAATCTATGGTTCATCTGACTCCTGGTATATTCATGTTTAACCATTTTCAATTTAGCGATTAAACATGAAAACCGCTCAAATTGTTGAGTCAGAGTCTCCCCTTTCTATGAGAGAAAGTCTCATATTGTTGGGCGAGGATTTCCCTGTTGTTTGCTAAAACCTCATCAGTACCACCAAATTGTTCTTTGATGGCATTCCAGAGGTCATGAGCAGACTCACAATGCAGAAGCCCAGAATAAATCTCATTAGGAATAGCCATAGCCAAAATTCCATGGGCTTTTGCATCGATTTCAAACAACTTCTTGTCCTCATCGGAGTATTGCTCCTTCTTCTTTGGAACCAACTGGTTTGTTTCCGGATCATTCAGCATTGGCTTATGTGGTCCATGTACCACAGATGTCCAACAACCTGAGCTATTGACAGACAGGTGATGGAGCAATCTTCTCTGCCAAATGTTATACTCATTCCTCACCAAGATCGGAGGCTTGGTAGAGGATCCAGTATTGAAAGGATCATTCGAAGAAGTAGTCATTGTGGAAAATCAGACAGATTCAAGTAAAATCACAATAAATTTAGCTCAAAACCACACAGAACCTTAAATAAAATGGCCAGAAGCGATACACTCTCAATCTCTATAACAGATCCTTGCGAATTTGCTAATTCGATTAAACTTAGAGAGATTGAACAGTTTCAATGATCAATTGTTAGATCGATCAATGATTAACCTGCTCTGATACCATTTGTTAGGATCTCAGCCTCTTGGTTTAATCGATTGAACATATATAGCAGCAGAATAGCTTAGAATTAGACAAATTCAAACAAGAACATTTGATATAAAACGATAAAAGAACTTTGTTATAGAGAGAGAAATATCCGACAAAAGGAATATTGCATTAAGATTGTCGGCCTCAAAGGCACGATTACAGGTGAGTCATCCTTCCTTATAAAGGAAAGAGTGACGCAGGCTGATGTCACTTGAAAGTGACATGTAACCGTTTGGTAACTACTGATGTTTAACAACTACTGAAGATGTCAACAACTGACATCTTCTTACAAATGTTCCTAAGTGTTAAACATCTTATTTACAACTACTGAAAAACATAAAACTACTGATACTACAACAACTGAAGAACAACCTCTTCAGTTGTTTACAAGTACTGAAAAGAAAAGTAAACAAACTACTGAAAGGAAAAGAAAACTACTGAAGAAGAAAAGCCATCACAACAACTGAAGAAGCCCTCTTCAGCTGTTGTCATCAGCTGTTAACATCAGCTGATGTCTTCAGTACTTGAACATCAGACTTTGTCTTTCAGCTGTTGATCTTCAGTCTTTGTCTTCAGTACTTGTTGAAGTCTTCAGACTTTAGATCTTCAGCTGTTGTCTCAGTCTTTGTCTTCAGTACTTCAGACGTACTTCAGCAGTTGTATTCTTCAGACTTTGTAGAACAGCTGATCAGGTCTTCTTCAGCTGTTGTGATGTCCTGTGGGACTTAGAGGTTTCTCTGATCAGGCTCATTGGTTCTTTTGGTCCAACAAAAATGGTGCCCTATTTTGGGATGTTTGAATGAAACAAGAACCGAACCACTAAATGGCTTAATACCCACTGAAACCATGTAAAATGTTAAAATTAAGGTTATTAGGTTATTAGTTATGGGATTGCGAGTCTAACGAACCGTTTCATAATGTTTAATTTCATGATTTTGTCAAGACTCGAACCTAAGTCAACCTAACAGTAAGTCATGCGACTTGTCAGATGGATGAACTCCAATCGCGCGATTGAGCCGGAAGAATAGCTCAATCGGCCGAATTGGACATGCGAATGAGCTCAGTCGGCCGACTGAATCAATCGCAGGATCAACCAACCGATTGAACTCAGTCGCATGTTCATTCACCTGAATGAGTCAAGTCACAGGATAGGATAACCGACTGACCACAGTCACATGATTCATTCGCATGAATGAATCATAATGAAATCAAACAAGATACTTAGAACCAATTTGTGTTATGTGAGTATCTGATGATTATGTGTCTTGTGTTTCAGATTGATGGCTGCTAGATGGTCAATCAACCCTAAGCACAACATATGTGCTCATCTAGATCATACTACTCAGAATGGCACCGAGTTTACAAAGATCATCACATTTGTTAGGCGATCAAGGATCCACAAGGCCATTTCTACTCCTTGCACGCCCTACAGGTCTCTACATCAGGCATTTTGGGAGAATGCTTATGTTGATCGATCCCAAGAGCCGTATAGCATACGAAGCTCTATCTGTGGGATGGCTATCGAGATCACTGCTGCCGATATCCAGAGAGTACTTGAGCTGGGGAACGATACTGATCATCCCATCAAGCTACATCCACTGATCGTAATGGGATGCTTTATGAGGATTAAGTATGTTGGGGACATCAACTCAAGTGTGCTCAATAAAAGCAACATGTGTCCTCAGTACAAGTACTTAGCACATGTTATATTGAAGTGCATCGCCTCCAGAAGAGGTGGATATGATGATCTTTCAGACCAGATCCAGAATGCCTATGTGGCACTGGTGCTCAACTATCCTTTCAGCTTCTTGAGCATGATCTTCTCTTACTTTGTGGAGAATCTAGAAGCTAAGGGTAAGGAGGGTTTTTGCATGTACCCCAGATTCTTACAGCTGATATTCAATGAGAAGCTTCCATCCCTTCCCAAGGAAAGCCACGATGCTGTGGTTTTAGAGATCATGGATGATACGACACTGGGTCATATGAGAGTTTATAGGGGTAAGCAAGTAAAGCCCCAAGTGAAGAGACTGATAGGCCATCTGGCCAACGAGAGTTATGTAGCGCTAGGGAGACGTAAGTGGCGTCACACAGATAGTGACTCCGACGACGAGCAACTACTACTCCCAGAGCATGACTGGATGACAATGATAGTGGGAATGAAGGAGATGTAGGACCCGCTGCTGATATTCCATCTCCTGCATTTGCCCCCACTGGAGAAGGAGCGGAGACTGTTGGGTTCCACCAGGATTTCATGCCTGGTGAGGAAGAGGAGTAAGATGAGGAGCCACTGACTCGGACTGTGGGAAGTAAAGTCGTTCCCACAGAACGAGGGCTCAGGGCTGTTGGTGAACGCCCAGGTGGATCGGGAGAGACTGCTGTTGACCCTACTTATGCTCCCGATCTGTCAAGCCGTGTACTAGGGGGAGCATCCTCCTCGACAGGATCAAGGAAGAAGAGGATGGCTCAGCCCCATGGCATGAAGAAGAAGAAGAGACGACTCACCTTCATCACCACCACAACTCCCACTACTATATCTACCATTCCACCTCCTACCACCACATCTACTACTCCATCCACCACCACACCTACCTCCTCTATCATACCACCCACTATCACTACCACACCTCCACCCTCCACTACTATAGCCACATCTCCACCTATCATACCAACCCCAATCTACACCACTGCCACCACCACCACCACTACCACCACTAGCCACCAAGCTGTACCACCATCATATCCTTCCTACACATCAGGATCGCCTCTGCCTCCCAGTGGGGTAGAGGAACAGCTCTCGGCACTTAAGCGTATGGTGTTGAGGCTGTCGGCGGCAGACGAAGAGAAGACTACTCGGCTGCGACAACTTGTAGATCTTACTGCTGCCCAAGCTCAGCAGATATCTCAGCAGGCGCAACAGATGGAGGTTCAACGTGTAGAGATGTCCCAACTCCGAGAGCAGAATGTTCTATCAGCAAAGAAGATTGAGGAGTTGGAGAATACTAACAAGACCATCATGCTACGCCTAAAAGGATCCAAGGAAGAGCCACTTAAGATCAAGGAAGGGGATGGGGATGATATTGATGATGATGGTGATGATGAAGATGATGATGGTGATGATGATACTGATGCTACTTGTGATGTTGGAGATGATGTTATAGATGATTATAATGATGACTCACCTGCTGCTGGTGCCACTTCTGCCAGTGAAAGGAGGACCGAAAGAGCACAAGATCAAGGCGCCTCCACATCAGCCCCGTCAGCAGAAGAGCCGATGCTCCAGGACAAGAGTAATGCTTAGATGTTTTGTTGTTATTTAAAATCACTTGTATTTGGATCATGAGTAAAATTAATGAAATGAATGTTCATATTTAATGTAAATGATTAAGCCTTGATTATTAACTAATGATTGTGTGTTGAATGTTTAAATCAAGCAAATCCTGATTCCCAAAGATATGAATATGACATTGCTCCCCACCAACAGGTCAAGACTCAACTGACATTGATTCTTGATCTGCAGGGTATTGTCAGGAGATCGGTAATGTATACTCCTAAAGAAGGAGAAATCATTCACAATCTCACTGACGAGCAGATAGCCGAAATGTTCCAGCTAAACGCTGATGAGAATGTGAAAGATGCTCCAACTGTGCAAACAGAGAGCGATGATGAGCTTCAGGATGTTGATGAGATTAAAATAGAAGATGTCACGGCTCAACACTATCCTGAGTACACTGACAAGGAGGGAACTGCCATTCCCAATCTGGGAGACACTCTTGTCAGTGACACTTTTGCGACTCTGGACAGGATGGAGAAAGAGTCAGAAAAGGACAAAGAGAAGGCCCAAGCCTCAGACGCCGAAGTACACATCAAAAAGGCTGAATGGGCAGAATGTTTTGAAGAGATAAGATCCCAACGCAGCGCTACAACATCAACTATCTACACCAAACTGTATCAGGTCATGAAACATCAAAAGGTGGCAGGCAGGATCATAGCGTGGGCATATTTTGCAGACCTCAATATTTACGTGGTTAAACGTGAGAAGGGAATTGAGTACTTCAGATTTCCACACGATCTGAAGACTCTTCCAGGTTTTGAGCTCAACCAGTTAGCAAAGTTAAAATTGCTATATGATGACCCTTATAAGATGTCAGGCTAGTTTGAAGCTGCTCTAAAGAGGGAGTACCACACCAGATGGGTCAACTTCAAACCTCAACAATCAACAAGGTACATCTGAAGATCTAAGGTTGATGCCATAACTGGTAAACCTAGAGTAGTGCTGAAGTGGAGTCCACCATGTACAATGTCTAAGATCCCACTATGTGAGATGCCACAGGACTTCACTACACACTTCAAATGGTGGTACTACGATTGGAGAACGGGATAGGCTGTAATAGTCTTGAACAGGAATGGCATAATGGAAACCATAAGGGTGTTTGACCCGATGTGGCTCACCAACTTGTCAGCACAAGATGTTTATACTTTATACAAGTGGTCACTGTTCTACGACCCACAGGATATGTACAAGCTTTACAATTCCAGAAAGTGATAAGACTCTGTTTTGCTTTTGACATAAGCACTGGAGTCACCAAAGAAGCCAAGTACAAGAAGTTTGAGGAAATCATGAAAGATGTTAGACAATAGATAGATCTAGGTCCAAGGGGGAGTCTGTTGATACATATATGAACCTAGATCCTGATCTGAATGTAATATGTCTTACACTTATGTAACTATTGGGTACTTAATGAAATACAAAATGTTTGGTTATGTTTATAATGTTTAATATTTCATTAATGAGTTGTTTAACGCATATTGACTTAATTATATAGGTTTGTGATTGTTTGAAGTGTTATGCATAATGCTGTAATATCTGACTCAGTCGCATGACTGAACACTCAGTCGTGCGAATGGATCAACTGCATGGCTCAATCGCACGAATGAAATATGCTAATGGTTCAGTCGCACGAATGAGCAACCCTAACCTATAAATACCACCTAATTCATGGAAAAACATAAGCATTGAATCCACTTCGACTCCAGATGTACCCTAGCCGTTCAGAAGCCTTTAAGTTCGTACTCCAAGTTCCTAGAACGCTGTAGATCGACTCCTAATCGATGCTTGATGTTAGATTCAATACGTTATTGTTTCTACGTGCGTTCTCACTGATTGGATCACCAATCAAATAGGATTCCGCAGTATTTGGTTTGGTTTAACACGTTAATCAGTTGGTGTTTGGTCTAATACCAGATCCTAACAATGGGCTAAATTAGGCTTATGGGCAAAAGCCTAAGTTATTTAGGGCCCATAATCAACCCTCAAACCCACCTAATCAGCCACCATCTTCCTCATTTGAACCCTAGCCACCAAAATTTGTAGAGAGAGAAAGTAGAGAGAGAAAGTGAAGAAAACTCAAGATTTGGAGCTTCAAAGGTTAAGGAAGTGGAGATCTGAATGATTGAGCATTAAACCATAAGAATGGAGCAACAAATCTAGGTAAGAATCAGCCTCTAAACCCTTCTGTAGATCAAACCGGGATTCTAAGATATTGGGGTTTGAAAAGTTGCAAAGAATCTCATTAAGGTCACATTTTTACGTATGAAAACATGTATAAACTTTAGATATTGCCTCATGGTTGATAAACTAAGAGATTGGACATAAAAAGTTATGATATTGGGTTAAAAACGAGCTGGTTCGTAAATTTTATGCGATCTGCAAAACTGTCTATGCATCTAGCGAAATTGGATATTCAAGCTGCGAAACTGTGGGGTTTCTACGAAACTAAAGTTTCGCAGGTAATTTCGCAGCCATGGAATTCCAACGAAAGTTGGGCAAATCTGCCATGCGAAACTGGCAGTGAAACTGTCAGCGAAACCGGCAGCAAAACTGGCTGCGAAACTGCTTTTCTCGCAGCGAAATTAGCAGCGAACTAAGGCAGAAATTAACCCCTTTAAGTGTTATCTTATCTGTAGGCTGTGTAGTGTGATCCTAGCCTAGAAAGCTTAATTTAGAGGTTACTCTCAATATCCAGGTGAGTTCTAAATCCCATTTGTAAGTTTTTCCATGTTTTGGGGTTATTATGCAGACTAAATATACATTTTTAAATAACCAAGATTTATGAGGTTTTAACATGAAGATTGAATTTTCTATAAGGAAATGTGTTATATAAATACTTAAAAATAAAAAATTTTCGCACCGACCTGGCAGCCCGGCCCCAGCCAGGGGTGTGCCCTTGGACCCCACTAGGGGCTGCCGCCCCCGAACCCCCGCCATCCCATGGAGGGTCGGTTATGTTTATGATGACTAGTACTTTCCTTGTTGTGTACTTATTAAGTTAAGTATTATATAATAAAGTGAAAGACAATATTGCTAAAAAGTGAAACATAATGAATGTTACCCCTGGCCCCGTTTGATGATGAAAAGTCTTTCAAACACTATGATAGACTTCACTTATGTGAGTATGATGTATGATGATTGATCCGTATTCATGAGCGGGCTATGTGCCTTGCAGTGTGGATCAACTGTCGGGTGTTAGCTACCATGATGATGTGTACCGATAGGGATCGACATTCATTGTCTATCAACATGGAGCTCTTGCTTTGTGCAATATCAATTATGATGAAAATGAAAGATAATGAAAGAATGAAAGATAATGAACATGCTTATTATGATGCCAGAAATGTTATGTATTATGGTGTATGAATGGTCATTATATGATGGATAAAGATTATATCTTCTTATAGTAACTAAAACTAGAACTCACTCAGCAAAGTTGACTTTTATGCATAATAGTTGGCAGGTAATTGATGCTACTGAGGATGGCATAAGGTGGGAAGCTACTTGGATGGTAGTGGATGGCATTATGATTATAATATCTTTTATTGTAATTTAGAACAAGTAGTATGTTTTATTTACAATT
Organism: Flaveria trinervia; assembly: GCA_025506515.1. NCBI lineage: Eukaryota > Viridiplantae > Streptophyta > Magnoliopsida > Asterales > Asteraceae > Flaveria > Flaveria trinervia. The sequence goes on along the minus strand of CM046447.1, from coordinate 3,083,862 downwards.
GAAGAACAAATGTATGAGTACATTATGGTTTCCAGATTTTAAATGAATGTCTATTTATTCCACTGCAATGTTTTGGTTATAAAAATAATTTTATGCTATGAGTAACCAACTGTGAGGTTTCCCGGGAATGGGGCCTAACATCCTTTTGCAGGAATAAAGGCATTGCAAGGCATTTCAGTGTATCAAGAACTGCAAAACAAAATGGAGTTGCTGAAATAAGAAACAAAACTCTCATTGAAGCAACAAGGACAATGCTAGCTGATTCATAATTGCCAATCACCTTTGCGCTGAAGTAGTGAACACAACATGCAATGTTTAAAATAGGGCATTGATTGTAAAAGAACACAATAAAATATCTTATGAACTTTTATTTAAAAGAAAACTTACATTGGCTATCTTAAAGCTTTTGGGTGTCATGTATCTGTTTTAAACACAAAAGAATAATGGAAAATTCTTCGAGAAAGCCTAACAAAATATTGTGGAAGAAACTCCTAATATGTCATTTGATGAATCCTTGTTTCCTAAATCTATAAAAGGATCATCATGGTTCTTTGATGTAAATGAACTCACAGACTCATTTAACTCTAGTTATTTGAATAATGCAAGTTCTGATGATACTGCTATCCTTTTGTTCCTCCAAACATGAATGAAGTTTATTATCTGCTGATCCTTCAAGATACAAACATCAAGTATCATTGAACAAGGAACACCAAATAATATCAATAATGCTACACAAGACCAGCCAAATGGATCTACATCTTCAAATGGATCTAACTTTACATCCGCAGATGAGTGTCCGACATCCAGAGATATGAATATTGCATCAGTAGAAGTTCCATCCACATCAGTAGATATTCCACACATTAGAGATGATCCATTGCATTCCAAAGAGTTAATGTTAGCAAGTCACCAAATATCATCTGTAGATGTTGTTGTAACTCCTACGAAAGCATAAAATACATCTGTAGAAGTTCCTGCGGAAGACATTCATAATGAAGCTGATGTACAAACTCGTGAGGAAAATCATTCAACTTCCAATGATCAACATGATGATCAATTTGATTACTACCTAAATTCATCATCTTAGCTGGATCCATCTGCATCAATGAATATGACTTACTTGGAATCTATATTCTAGTTGAGTCTATTCCAACAACAAGAATTCATAAGACTCATCCAATAAATAACATAATTGGAGATCTTAATGAAAAAACCACAAGAAGCCAAGGGGGAGCTACAAACATCTGTTTGTTCACTTGTTTTCTTTCACAAGTTATTCATCCAACATCACAACTGCTCTACAAGATAATAGCTGGATTGAAGCTCTGCAGGAAAAGCTTCAGCAATTTGGAAAGCAGAAATTCTGGAATCTAGTTGATCTACCAAAAGGTCAAGATCTAATTAGGATAAGATGGCTTTTCAAAAATAAACTAGATGATAGAGATATCATTGTGAGAAACAAAGCTAGGCTGATTGCACAAGGTTATACTCAAGAGGAAGGGATAGACTATGATGAATTTTTTGCACCTGTTGCAAGAATTGAAGCAATAAGAGTATTCCTAGCCTATGCTTCATATAAAAAGTTCACAATCTATCAAATGGATGTCAAGTGTGCTTTCCTATATGGGAAAATTGATGAAGAGGTCTATGTAGCTCTACCTTTTGATTTTGAAGATCTTGACTACCCACATAGGGTATACAAGTTGGACAAAGCTTTGTATGGTCTTCATCAAGCACCAAGAAAGTGGTATGAAACATTATTATCTTTCTTGCTCAACATGGATATAAAGGGGGAACTATGGATCAGACACTCTTTCTAATAGGATCGAATATGATGATCGAGTTAATGATTGTATGTCGGATTTAGACAATCAAGAAACATTCAATGCAAGAAATAATCATAAATGCTTGTTTGTATTGGTGAAGGTGATTTATTACAATGAATCATAGGGTTTGAGCATTAAACAGTAATAATGCACCTTGAGAATGTAAGACACAAAATATTCTAATTGTATATCAACAGTCACCTCATGTAAGAGGTTTTCTATTCTATTTATAGGCTGACAAGATGCCTTTTAACAAAATTGTAACACCCGGTTATTTTAAAAAGACAAGACATGAAGAATAAATGAAAGAAAAGCAAAAAAGTCCAAGTGGAGAGACTAAAAATGTCTAAAAGGACAAATCTTTGAAAAGTTGGTGTAAAGGTGGGCTTGGCCGCCCACCCTCACTTCACATCATAATTTTCTTTCGGTTTAAGAGAGAAAGAGCAGAGGAACTCTCAGCTGAAGAAAAGAAGAGAAGAAGAAATCGAATTCAAGGTAAGAACTCGTGGTTTTTAAGTGTTTATGACAGGTTTATCCTGGTTACATGCTTATGTGCTTATGTGGTTGTGTATGTGCTCGGGTGTGTGTGTTTGGTGTTGTTTTTAGGCGTTTGAACTCAACTGCAAGCGGGTTAAAAAGGAAGAAACACCCAAGTTGCACCAGGTTAGTTCTAGACCCTGGTTTTTACTTGTTTTAAACTCTCTTTGGGGCTGAAAATGTATTAAAACGATTTCAAATGCTTATGTATGTTTACCCGTATGTATTATGCATGTTGGATGTCAATTCTTGAATGCTTATAGGTTATTCCTATTTAGAATAGCCATGTTAAGCTTAGAATAGAAGGGTTGATGATTGGGTTTGAAAACATACTAGAAACATGTTACACAAAGGGTCCATGCGCCTAGATAAGGCTCATGCGCCTGATAATGCCTTAAAAATGTTAAGTATATCAATGCCCTTGAACAGTGGTCCATGCATCTGGAAATGTTAGCCGGACGACTAAGTATACAACCATGCGCCCCAATAGTGCCCATGCGCCCAAGTGGCTCATGCGCCTAAGTGTCCATGCGTCCGAACAACTCATGCGCCTAAGTGTTCATACGCATGAATAGTGCCCATGCGCCTGAATAGTTCATGCGCCTAAGTGATAAAATGATTAAGTGTTGGCTAATGCGCCTATATGGTGATGAAACGCCCAAACAGGGCTCATGCGCCCAAATAGTGCCAAAGCGCCTAAGCACTTAGAAATTTTTACAGAATTTTCTGGGAGTCTGTGCTTTTAGGGTTTTGATCGAAGGTTGACTGGGGTTTATTTATGATGATGTTTCATGCATGATCGAAAGTATGTGACTTTACGTGGTATGTTGATTATCATAACGTAAAGTATATCATAATAATAAAGTGAAAGAGCAATAAAGAAAAGAAGAGGATCATTAATAAAAATGTTAACAAGTCTTGCAAGCTTATAGGAGGTACACGAGCATGTTGTCGTTAGCTCAACTGTGCTGCGAGTTAGCTACCCTATTATGCACACAGGGTCAATCAATTGAGATTGGCAGGACCTTTGCAGCGTGTCCTGGGTGATTGGGTTGGCCTTGTATACAGTACATAGAACCCTTTCGAGGGATATAGTTGACCCTTTTAAGGGATACAGTTGACCCTTTCGAGGGATATAGTTGACCCTTTTGGGGGATATAGATGGCCCATCACCCGTTTTCCATCGCGCATACAGTTGAGGTATTGCTCATTGGTCCATAGAGAAAGTGAAAGATAAAGATAAAAGTTTACAGAGAAGGCATACATTAATGAGAACAAACAGTATCTGTTCATATAGTTAATGCGTGCTCGCATATATAGTACAGAGTTGTATTTTACCGGAAAGAGTATTTTCATATACAACATATAGAAAGTATTTTATTGCTTTTAAAACTAGAACTCACTCAGCAACCCTGACTTTTATACATTTTCAGTTGGCAGGTAATTATTGCTGAGGATGGCACGAGGGTGAGGCTACTCGACAGGGAAAGACTCACATCCATTCGTATTCTATGTTGCTGTTGTTTTGTAATACAGTAAAACAATTCTTTTGGGAACATTTTATGATGATGTATTGCTTAACAACAGTGGATTAAATGAAATGAATGGTTTTTGATAAATTATTTCCGCTGCTTAAGTTTGTATAATTATAATGTGTAGTGTTTTAATTGCTGTGATTGACCAACTGTGAGGTGCCCGGGAACGGGGCCTTACAAAGTCTTCATCAGCATTTCTTTTATTCATCCGTATTGACAAATGCGGATGAGTTGAGCTTGATCAACATCTTCTTTTGTCTTAGGCATTTGTAGTTGGTCATCCACACTGAGTAATCCGGATGAACAAATATTTATGCGTATTTGTTGTCCGGGTATCTGCAATTGGAAATGCGAATGTGCAAAACTTGTTCGCATGTCTTTTAGGCTATCTGCATTTGTTAATGCAGAAGCTTGTCAGCATTTGTTCTATGTCTTCCGCAAGTACAAATGCGATTAGCCAACACTTAGTCTTTTCAACAAATTTTTCATCCGCATCAATACTTGGACTTGTGGGATTACTAGCAGAACAACCATCAACTCACCAATTGAATTGGCATGTATGATCCTTTTAGGGTCCAACAATACTCCCCCTAAGGATTATACAGTCGAAGTTCTTCAATTGTTTGGTGGTGGTTGAGGTTGTGAAGATTCTACTAGGTCTTGTGGAGGCCTTGAGGTTCTATTTAACATGGATCCAAAATGGTCTTTATCATGTTGACAAAGTCATTTGCATCTGACATCTTCTCTCCGTTCAGCACGTGAATCTTCATTTGTCTCATAGTGTAGATGGCTTCTAAGGGTAGTTTTTGAGAGATATTGGTTCCCATATGGATACAGTAGATAACCCATCCCTATGTATCAACAAAGCTCCATCCACATCAACCTCTAGCTTCAGAATGTTTTCCAATTACAAAGGAGTCTTTTTCTTCTTTCTCTTTTCTCTTTTGGCAATGATTTGATTATATGCCATTTTTAGTATTTTAATGCATATTAAGAAGAAAAGCATGTCTTCTTCTCCCAACTTGTTTGTTATTTCTCTGAAGTGTCTGGTGTAAATGTAGTGGATGTATGATTCATCAAGTACTCTCACCTCATATCCACTAAATAGTCTAATCTCTACACCTTCCTTTCCTCCCCATTTTCTCTTAATTACTAACTTATAAGTCTTTTCATCATAATAAACATTAGAACTTGGAGTGAGGAATGAGTGCGAGACACCATCTTTCTCTTTAATGACTCAGTTGGTTTCACTTATAGCTCTAGAAACACAACTTCTTCTGCTTGTTTAGTTCTTTTTTCAAGTGGGTTGATGAAGGATCTATCTTTCCTCATGCAGATAGCCTTCACAGATTTGAAGTTGTCTCTTCTTTTGAACATTCTGAGAATTTCTTCAAACTCATATCCCCTAAACATAGCCTTATGATTTATCAATTCTAAATTGGCTAGTTCCTTCAAGTCATGAATCTCTAGGGCATTCACAAGAGTAGAGTACTCTGTAAATAATTGCACTAGCCCAGAGATCCTTTTCAGCATAAACATGTTCCAGTCACTATCTTACTTCCAAGCATTAATTTTCGGATCCGTCTTGCCTATGGGAGTAGACACAACTTTAATCAATTCTACAGTGGTTAGGTGACTCGGGTTGAGTAAGATTGAGATTCTTACTATGAATCGAATATGGTAATCAAGTCAGTGATTAAATGGCAGAAACAAACAATCAAAGAACATTCAATGCAAGAAAATTACTCATTAATGCTTTTGTATTGTATATATGAAAGTTGATGAATTACAGAGAATAATTACAACAAAAATTCTCTTTGTCTATCTACCGTCACCTCAGGTACGAGGTTATCTATTCTATTTATAGGCAGACAAGATGCCTGTTACAAAATGACGAAACTATCCCTGACCTATTACATCAGAACTAGTCTAAGTCTTCATCCGCATCTTTGCTTGTTCATCCGCCTTGACAAATGCGGATGAGTTAACTTGATCAGCATTTCTTCACTTTATCATCCGCATTAGTATGTTGGTCATCCGCATTGGTTAATGGGGATGAACAAATACTTGTGCACATTTGTTCGGTCATACGCATTTGTCTAATGCGGATGAGCAAAGTCTTGTCCATATTAACTTTTAGTCTTCCGCATTTGTCAATGCGAAAGAGCAAATACTTGTCCGTATTTGCATTATGTCTTCCGCATTAACAAATGTGGAAGACAACACTTGTTCTTTCCTTAGCAGAATTTTCATTTGCATTTCTTCTTGGACATAAGGGATTCCAGTAGAGCAATCATCAAATCACCCATTGAGTTGTCATGTATGATCCTTTCGGGGTGCAACAATACTCCCCCTAAGGATTATACAACCTAGTTTTCTTCAATGTTTAGGAGGTGATTAATGTTGTGAGGATTTTGTTGGGTCTTCTGGAGGTAATATGAATGCGGCCTTAGTTGGATCCAGGATAGCCTTGATCATGTTCATAAAGTCAGTTGCTTCTGACATCCTGTCTCTGCTTAGCTATAGATCTTCATTTTGCTCATGTTATAGATGGCTTCCATTGGTAACTTCTTCAGTGAAATAGGCTCCCAAATGGAAATTGTAGAAAGACCATCTCTGTTGATCAGCAAGCTACCACCCACATCCACCTCAAGTTTGACTGTTAAGATCAGCGATCTAAGTTTGATTGATTAGAGTAGATTGCAGCGGAATTCGATCAATGAATTAAACAATTTTGCAAGAACACAATTGATATTCAATGGAATAGTGCATGGTTATAGAAAGAGAGAGAATTCTGTGAAAGGAATATTTCATTCAAATGCTTTCGTGGTGGCTCAAAGTCACACGTTACAATTACGTCAAGATTCCTTATATAAGGAATGTGACGTCTGCTGATGTCACTTGATAGTGACATCTAACAGAATTATACAAACAACTGAAACTATGCAAACTACTGAGAATGTTCTCAACAACTGATTACATCTCAGAGAATGCTAAGTACAAAAACATAAAATTACTGAACTATAAACTACTGAAAAGTAAATTACAAGTACTGAAAAGGAAACCATCACAACTACTGAAGTTAATTACTTCAGCTGTTGTGACAACTACTAATCACTCTGGTCTTTAGTCTTTATCTTCAGTCTTTGTTCTTTAGACCTTTAGTTCAGACGTTATCTTCAGCTGATAGCTTTAGACTTTGTCTTTAGTACTTTACTTTCAGACTTTGTCTTTAGTACTTTATTTTTAGACTTTTTCTTCGGTAGAAATCTTCAGATCTTGTCTTCAGACTTTGTCTTTAGACCTTGTAATCAGCTGATGTCTTCAGCCGTTGTAATCTTCTTCCGTAGTTGTAATGTCTACGGGACTTAGAGGTTTTTCTGATTAGGCTTATTGGTTCTTTTGGTCCAACAAACTCCCCCTGAACCAATGCAGCCAAAACCTCTAAGTTTATTAATGATCCCACTTATTCTTTGGCAGAAACACCCTATTGATCAGCTTTAGAGGTAATCATGTAAGCACAGGCCGGGAAAAGGTTTCTGAATATTTGATTGGCTAAGTATGGAAGGGAACTCTGTCTTGGGGAAACTGGACACAGAGCCTTGTCCCAACCATCAAATCTAATTCCCATTGATGAGTCTGTAAGACTCTCTTGCATAGGCCTCAAGGAGAACAACTTGTTCCTCCTTGGTGAGTTCTTCTGCTTCTCCCTCAAAGAAGAACTCAGGCCCATAATATTGAGACAAATATCTAACTGTCTTCCCGTTCTTCAACTCAACAGTTGTGATCTCTCTGTATGCGAATTCATTTGGGTGAGAGCCTTCTAGTAGCAACTGGAGTTCACTCTTTTGAAGATCTTTAAGTTTCTTGTATAACAACCCCTTCTTGATCATTTTGTTCTCAAGTATAGATTGAGGGTTGTCTTTGAGTTATGTGCTCTCTTGAATTCTTCAATGATTTCCCAGGGTGAGACTACCATAGCCAAACTAATTGTAGCATTCAAAGTCTTTTTGACTTGGCCATGATATCTACTTGGTATGTTTTCTTATGAATTCTGGAACTTACCCTGGGGTCTGGCCAAATCCTCACTCTTTCTCTTTGATGTTGGAATGTATGCCTAAGAGTGTACAGCCTCAGAGCTTGTTTCTTCATCTCTTGAATGGATGAGGACTGAGGGAAGTCCTTGTCAACCATTTTGAGAAATTGCTCATCATGCTGCTTCTGCTGTTCTGCTTCTTCAATCTTTACTTTCACTATTTGCGTTTGCAAGTCAGGTGTAATCATCTGCTGACTTCTGAGCTCAGGTGTTTTAAGTTTGAGAACAGCAGAGATTGGCAGACTATCTTCATTATCATCCTCTTCTTCTTCTTCTTCTACCTTAACACCCTTCTCCTCCTTCCGGGTGCATCACTGGGTGTGGTTTGAGGTGGTTTTTGAGGTAATGGAGTTGGTTTTGTGGGTTGAGATGTGAGTGGTTTTGGTTTAGGGATAGGGTTGGTAGGTTTTGGAGTTGGTTGTTTATGAGTTGGAGTTAGGGAAGGCTGATCTAGCATTTTTGTGGTAAGTTTGCTTTGGAGAGCTTGGCCATATCAGTTCTTTTCCCAACACCTGCCTCATCCAATGCTTCTATCATTAACCCCTTATTGAATGCTTCAGAAGAATAGATTCTGGTGGTTATTGCCAGAATACTGTCCCTGGTCCATGATTTGATCTCAATCAATGATCTTCCTAAGTATTTTGCAATAAATCTGATCATTATCTCCAACATTTCCCTATCCATGACATTGTAACTAGCCCATCTTTCTTGTATTTCCTTAACTTCCAACCTTCTGATCTCAGTGTCTAAAGTGGCTGTATCAAAGCCCTGTCTAAAGAGTTGGTCTATTATTCTATCCATAGATCTGTTGTGAGCTTCATCAGCTCTTTAACCAGATCTTCTAAGGATTTCTCTTTAACAGCCTCTTGTGTTTCAGCACTTTTCTTCCTTTTATAAGTGATCAGTTGTTTCTCTTTCTCTAGCTCCTTTTCTTTTTCTTGTTGTTTCTCATCAACCACTCTCTTTCTCTTTCTTTCTTTTACTGCCTTAGACTCCCCCTTTTTGGGTGCATTGGGTTCAGGGGTTTGAATGGCAGAAAGTGACTTTTGCACAACATCATCAACAAGTGTTTGTAGATTTGAGGAGATCCTCTCATCAATGGCTTTATGTACAATCTCAATGATGATGGGAGTGATGAGAGGTAAGGAGTTTTGAAAGGTTGCAACCATTTGCTCAGAGGGGTTCTGTCCTTGAGAGGTGGTGCCAAAAGCAGTGGCTGGTGGCTTAGTTAAGTGTATAGGCTGAGTGTTTGGTGAACCTTCAAATGAAGGTGCCATCTGTGGGGTTATTGGGGTAGATGGACTTTCATCCTGAGACATTTTGGCTAGCAGCTCTATGAGTCTGCTCACCTTAGTCTCTAGGATTGTGTTATGGGCTAAGACATCAAAGAAAAAGCCCAGGTCATCATCAATCTTTGATGAATCATTTGACCTCCTCATTAAATCTGCATGTACATGCCCTGAGTGTAGATCAGTATATGCATGTGCCCCTTGTTCTTGATTCTGGGGACTTCCTGCCTCAGGACTTTGTCCTTCATTGGCAGTTGCCTCTGGTGAGGTCTTATATTTGGTACCAACTTCATCCTGTTCATTTTCTGAATCAGTAGAAGTGGCAGCCTGACTAGAAGTTCTAACCTCCTTTTCTACACTTGGAGATTGAACATTATAACCCCCGTGCTATGGGTTATCAGCAGCACTTTGGTCCTCCCCCTCAATTGTTGAGGTATGCCCAGTGTGAATTGGTTTCTGGGGAGGGGGTGAGGAATGCAGTTGACTCAGCACTTTAGAAACGATAAGAGTTGGGCTTTGAGGGGCGGTTGCAATGGGAGATTGGTCAGAAGCAGATTGAGTCTCTAACATAACTGGGGGGTTAGAGCCAGTATATGTTTCCTGTATTGGTGGTACAGGGGCATCCTCAGGGGACTCATCTCCTTGAGTAGCCTTTTTGGGCTTTTGGGGTTTGGGTTTGGTAGGGACTTTGGATCTAGAGGTGGAGGCTGTGGGTTCCCTCTGCTTGGGTTTGAGCAGGCGGGCAGCCCCTTTGAGAGTGGGGTTAGAGTTATGTCTGGAGTATACCTCAGCTAAGACAATTGGAGCAGGGACTCCAAGACCAACAAGGCCGTCAGAATTTAATTGATTTAAAATTATGGCCATCAGAAACCTGGGATATAATAGCCATCTGTTTGACATAGGTTTCTGAGCCAGATCCTTAAGTCCATAAACACTATCTCAGAAAAATTTAGATTTTTTCATTCAAAGATAGAGTACAATACCTGTTGCCATCGTGAGGACATCTGATCCCATGAAGATGTCTTTGGAGCAAGGCAGACATTTACCATGTGGAAGATAAGTCTTTCAGCATCATGGAAGTGCTTTTTGAGAATGGCTGTAGCACTTAAGTCTCCTTCATACCCGTTGTTGATGAAAGACATATTGATGGTGCCTTTCGGGTATTCTACAACACAGGTGGCATCATGCAAGTTTAGGGTTTTGCGAATGACGTCAGGGGTGATTACCACCTGTTTCTGGTTAACCAACGACTGGAGAGTGATTTGGCTATCATTGTCACCAGTTGTTACAGAGACGTTGGACCAGAATTGGGTTAAGGATTCAGGGTATATGGTAGGATTCAAAAGAAAAGCATTTCGGTATTGGGAATCCACCATAAGATCGATGGCATTATCAAATTTGCTCTAGAAGGCCGATTTCGAGAGGTAGGCAACACAGTTATGTCTAGGCTTAAGTTTCATGGTCACCATTGTTGAGAGAGAGAAAGGATAGAAAACGGCTAATGAAACGTTTGACTATAAGTGCGGGTATTTATAGGGTAAGAAAAGGCTGAAAAGAAAACAACTGAAGACTTGGTTTTAACTATCAGACATTTGAAAACAACTGAAGACTTGGTTTTAGTCATCAGTAGTTATAAAACTACTGAAAACCTTGGTTTTGTCTTCAGGTGTAAGAAACAACTGAAGACTTGGTGTTAGTCATCAGTAGTTGTGAAACTACTGAAGACATGGTTTTGTCATCAGCTGTTTAAGGTGAAATAGAAGTTTGTGGAAACGACTAAAGAGAAAATTCTCATCAGTACTTTTCATCAATTCTTAGCCTTTCAGCTGTTTCATACTATCCTTAACACTTACTCATCAGACTTTTTAGCTGTTTTCAGTTGTTTCATAGAACATCAGTACTTATCTGTTGTTACTAACATCAGTAGTTATAACTACATCAGTAGTTGTAGCTGCATCAGTTTCTTTTAACAGAAAGTACAGTACTTTTTAAGGTAATTTATTCTTCAGTAGTTATTAAATCAACTGAGAATAAAACTTATCAGTACTTACTTGTGACATGTGTACTAATGATCATCAGTACTTGTTTACTCAAATCATCAGTAGTTGTCACTTATTCTAGCTGCAGCATACCAAGCCTTAACACAAGGTTTTGGAAAGTTGACCTATCCAAAGGCTTAGTAAATATATCTGCAAGCTCATCAGCACTTGGCACAAACTTTGGATCAATCAGACCTTTTTCAAAACAATCCCTAATAAAATTGTGTCTGATCTCTATATGTTTGGTCCTAGAATGCTTGACTGGATTCTTGACAATACACAGAGCTCAAGCACTATCCATTAACAATGGAGTCTTAGTCTCTGTAATGCCATAATCCAATAATTGGTTCTGAAGCCAGAGTACCTGAGATGTACAACTTGCAGCAGCAATGTACTCTGCTTCAGCAGTGGATGTAGCAACAAATGTTGTTTCTTACTCTGCCAAGAAATCAAACAGTTGCCTAGGAATTGACATCCACTAGAAGTTGACTTTCTGGTTAACTTACACCCTGCAAGTCACTATCAGAAAGAGCAACTAATTTGCAAGAGTGTCCAGTGGAATACCAAAGACCTAGAGATTGTGTACCTTGCAGATATCTAAAGATCCTCTTAACTTGTTGGACCAAAAGAACGAATGAGCCAAGATCAGAAAACCTCTAAGTCCCACATGGTATGACAACAACTGCTGAAAGCTTCATCAGCAGTTTGACAAGTGCTGAAGACTTCAACAGCTGAAGATCAAGTGCTGAAGACTTCAACAGCTGAAGAACTAAAGTGCTGAAGTACAACAGCTGAAGAATACAAGTACTGAAGCTGAAAGACCAAAGTACTGAAGTACAACAGCTGAAGAGTTTACAAGTGCTGAAGATCAACAACTAATGTACAAAGTCTGAAGACAAAGACTGAAGACATCAGCTGATGATATCTACTAAAGTCATCAGCTGATGAAACATCTGAAGGTCAAAGTCTGAAGATCAAGTACTGAAGCGTCAGTAGTTTGTCACAACTGCTGAAGAGTACTTCTTCAGTAGTTGTGATATCAGTAGTTTTATATTTCTAGTTTCAGTAGTTTTGTAAAACGACTGAAGAGCTTGTTCTTCAGTCATTGTTGTTTCAGTAGTTTTATATTTCAGTAGTTATAACAACTGATAACACTTAGAACTTTTTGTAAGAAGATGTCAGCTGTTTTGACATCTTCAGTAGTTGTGTTTCAGTTGTAATAAATCTGTTAGATGTCACTATCAAGTGACATCAGCAGACGTCACATCTCTTATATAAGAGGTGTCGACCTAATCATAATCGTGACATTCTGTTACCACGAAAGCGAATATTGAATGAAATATATTTGCAGATATTCTCTCTCTATAACCGTCTTTGTTCTTCATTGAATATCATTTTGTTCTTGTGAATCGACTAATTCATTGTTTGAATTCCGCTGCAATACTCTTCAATCAATCAAACATAGATCACTGATCCTAACAAGTGGTATCAGAGCAGGTTAATCATTGATCGATCTAACAATTGATCATTGAAACTGCTAATTGATATCTGTGTTTGATTGAATTAGCGTATTTGCAAGAACTGGTTATAGATTATTGAATTTCTGCCGCTTTCGTTCATTTATTTTGATATCTTCTGGTTCAATTGGTTGTTGCGTTTTTGTTCTAAATCTGTTTTAGCTTAACCGAATTTGATTGAATCCGAGATGACTACTCCTTCTAATGACCCTCACAATACCGGTTCCTCAACCAAGCCTCCGATGCTGGTTAGGACCGAGTATAACATATGGCAACGTAGAATGCTTCATCACCTGTCTGTTAACAGTTCAGGTTGTTGGACATCTATGGTACATGGACCACATAAGCCTATGGTGAACAATCCGGAAACCAATCAAATGGTTCCGAAGAAGAAGGAACAATACTCTGATGAAGATCGGAAACTATTTGAGATTGATGCTAAAGCCCATGGAATTCTGGCCATGGCACTGCCTAATGAAATCTATTCAAGGCTTATGCATCATGAAACTGCTCATGATCTCTGGAATGCCCTGAAGGAACAATTTGGTGGCACTGATGAGGTCTTAGCAAACAATAGAGAGATCCTTGCCCAACAATATGAGACATTCTCTCATAGAAAGGGTGAGACACTGACTCAACAGTTTGAGCGCTTTTCCTGCTTGATATCTGAGCTGAAAATGGTGAAACAGGAATACACCAATAGCCAGATGAACAACAGATTCCTCAGATCACTGCCTGAGAGATGGGACACATACACTATTGTCCTACGCTCCAGTGCAAATCTAGAAGGCCTATCTCTCACCCAACTTCATGGGAAACTGCTTACATTTGAAAGAGAGATAGAGCAGAAGAGGAAACTGTCCTCATCAAGAAAGCTCACTGATGACTTTGTAGGAGGCAATACTGCCTTGGTTGGTCATGAGTCAGAATATGCTGCATCTGAAAGCAATTATGATGAGCATATAGATTTCTCTTCAAATAGTTCTGATCATGCATTTGTTGGTATTGAGAGTCATTCTGGCAGTAATAGTGACTATTTATGCTTTATCATGGATTTTAGAAAGGAATTGCTGATGATGATCTAGAAGAGATGGATATTCTCAGCCAGATGGCACTGATTAATATCAGATCTCAGATGTTCTACAAGAGAACTGGCAGGAAATTTCCTGGACTCTCTGGCAAAACCAAAGTTGGTTTTGACAAGAGTAAGTTGAGGTGTCACAAATGCCAAAGGCTAGGACACTTTGCAAGAGAGTGTAGATCAACTGGATCTAACTCTTCTGCACCCTTTGTGACTTTTCCTAGTACTAGTCCACAAAACAGAGGGCAACAACCTGCTGGTTCTGGTCATTATTCACATCCTAGATCTCCTGCATACTTTGTTCCTCAGGGTCAAATGTCATATCCTTATCCCTGCTATTATGTGCCTCAACCAAATTCTGTTCAAGCTCCAATTGCACAACAACCACAAGCATTGCCTGAACCACAGCCTTCCCAATCTCATCAACAAACTCAACCTCAACAACACAGCTTCTTCACCCCAGGAGTTGTTGACTGGAGCAGTTTACCAGATGACATGTCTGGTCATGAACAACTGTTCTCAGGTGCTGGTCAACATGGTGGTGACAGTCCATTTGAAATCTAGCTCTTATGGCTTTGGATTCTACTGATACTTCATCATCTAATGCCTCTACACCAAAGGTATCACAGGTATCCTCTGAGGCAAAAGCCAAATTATGTTCTGAAACATGCATAGCAGCATTTGCATCTATTAGAGAGGCAAATGTAGCTTTAATCAATAAGAACATTGAGCTAGAACAAATAATTTCCAAAAACAAAGCTGAATTTGAGTCTGTGCTTAATATAAAATGACGAGATTTACAAATTGAAATGCCAAATAACTGATGATAAGGCTAGGGAAGAGATACTTCTAGAGAAGTATAAAGATCTCAAAGAAACCCTTGCAGTTACCCAGGTAGAGTGTGATAGATGGGTACAATCATGCAAAGGTTTTGAAATGCTTCTTAGTAAGCAATCTGCTTCCAATGTGAAGTTTGGCATTGGTTACAATCACACTGCTCCACCTACAGATTTTACTCCAAGAGCAGAGGTAGAATCTGATGGTGAGAGTGATAACCAATCCATCTCATCATGTGATCTACTTTCTGATACAGCACAATCAGAAGTAGCAGTCAGCATCAAGCCTTCTCTGAACCTATCAGCTGATGTTGATGGTTCAAATGCTGACACTCACATGATCAATGAGTTGATCAACTCAGGAGTTAATTCTGAAAGTCCTGAAAGGATTAGAGAGCAGAATTTAACACCTGAAGTTCAAACTCCAACTGCTGTCAGTACTGAAGAGAAGAAAACTGTCAGTAGAAAGAGTTTGAAGACTACTAAAGAGGCAGTCAAGAAAGCAAACAATGCTTCCAAAGCATCGAAGAGCAAGTCTTCAGTTGCTTCACCCTCTTTAGTTGATGATCAACCTAAGATGAAGAAGAAACCATGTGAAGTATGTGGTTTGTTCAATCATCTTACAGATGATTGTTGGTATAAAAGAGGTTCCAAACTCAAACAAAAAGAAGAAATTAAAGAGAAAATGGTAAAAATGAATACTGAGTTTGAGACCACATTTGTATCAGCAACATCAAATCCTGTAACCCTTAAGTCCTCAAAGAAATCCAAAAAGGAAGGGGTTAAACAGGTGACAACTAAGAGTGCTCAGAAGAAGAAGGTGCAACATAGGAACTTATCAAAATCCACTGGCAATGTGTCTGATGAGCTGAAAGCTTTATCACAAAATCAGACACAGCTGGTCATGATGGTTCAACATCTGTTGGGTAGAGTTAACCAACTAGATGCTCCTATGTTGAAATCACAGAAAAGGAGATCCAAGCCAAAGGATTCCTCTTCTTCACCATCTTCTTCCTCTCAGGCTGTTGTTTCTAATAAACCTGTTAGTTTACCATCTATTGATGAGACCAGGCCCAAAACCAAAAAGGTTTGGGTCTCTAAAACTAACTAATTGTTTATTTTTGCAGGGTTCTCCAACATGCCAAAGTAGCATCTGGTATGTAGACAGTGGGGGATCTATGCACATGACTGGGAACAGCTCTCTTCTTCATGACTACTCTCAAGGAAAGAAGGGATTTGTTTCTTTTGGCAATGATGCTAGGGGTTACATCATTGGTAAAGGCTTTGTCTCCAATGGAGAAATCAAATTTGATGATGTTAATAATGTGGAAAATCTCAAGTACAATCTCTTGAGTGTCAGTCAAATGTGTGATAAAGGCCATGTTGCTCTTTTCACCAGTCAGAACTATAGGATTCTGTCATCCAAAGTTTTGCATTTGATTGACAAGGTGTTGGATGATCACACTCTCCTGAGAGCCAACAGGACAGGAAGAGTGTATGCCTTAGATCTTTCCAAGAAAATAGATCTCAAAGGCAATCCTTGCCTATTTTCCAAAGCCTCTTCTCAAGAATCTAAACTGTGGCACAGAAGGCTGGGTCATGTTAATTTCAGAAACATGAATCAGCTCATCCACAATAGTTTAGTCAAAGGCTTACCAATAAAGGAGTTCCACTGTGATGAAACCTGCACTGCTTGTTTAAAAGGAAAACAACACAAAGTCTCATTCCCTCCTATTGAAGAACCTAAGTCCACTGCCTGCTTGCAATTACTGCATATGGATCTATTTGGTCCTGTGAGAGTGATGAGCATGGTAAAGAAGAAATACTGTCTGGTAATTGTGGATGATTACTCCAGATTTGTATGGACTTTCTTTCTACATTCAAAGGATGAGGTTGCTCAGATGGTTATTAACTTTGTGTTGTATATTGTGAAGCAGTATTCCCTTCCAGTCAAGTGTATCAGGAGTGATAATGGAACTGAATTCAGGAATCATACACTTGATGAATTCTATCTCTCAAAGGGAATCAAAAGGCAGTTTAGCACCCCAAGGACTCCAGAACAAAATGGGGTAGTGGAGAGAAAGAACAGGACCCTCATTGAAGCTGCAAGGTCCATGCTGGCTGACTCTGGTTAGCCACTGACCTTTTGGGCTGAAGGTGTTAACACAACTTGCTATGTGCAGAATAGAGTTTTAGTAAATCAGAGGTTGATAAAGACTCCATATGAAGTTCTCCATCATTTGGCTCCTCTGATTTCATTTTTCAAAGCATTTGGATGTCCCTGTTTTATTCTCAACACAAAGGATCAACTCCATAAATTTGATCCTAAGGTGGATGCTGGGTATTTTGTTGGTTATTCATCTACTTGCAAGGCATACAGAGTCTTCAACTGCAGAACAAAGATAGTTGAAGAGACTTTGCATGTGAAGTTTAATGAATCTCCTCTGGACAAGATTCCACAAAACCCTGTGGAGTTGTTTGATTTGGACATACTGCAATATGTTCCTTATCAACCTCCAGCTGTTGCAGATCCTGTGGCTCAATCATCTTCTGCAGCATGTCTTCCACCTGGTGGTATTGATGATGATGATGATAATATCAATACTCACCTATTCAAGTTTAGTGACCAACTGCTTGTGTCTGCTAAACTTGATGTTCCTGTAGCTTCAGCAGTTCCATCCACAACAAATGCTGATGAGATCTCTGTTTCCTCTACATCGTTTGAGTTACCATCAAATTCTTGGTTTCAAGAGTCTACATCAACATCTACTGCTGCTTAAGGTTCTACAAACACTTGCACAGATCTCATTGTTTATCAAGAACTGAAGAATCACCCCATGTCTCAGATTATTGGTGATATCAATGCTGGTGTTTCAACCAGAAGTCAATTGTCTAACTTCTGCTTCTATGCTCTCTTCATCAGTCAGCTAGAGCCAAAGAACTACCATGTTGCTTTGAGAGACAATGGATGGGTTGAAACTATGCAGCTTGAGCTACTTCAGTTCAAGAAACAGCAAGTGTGGGAACTTGTTCCTCTTCCCCCAGGTAAGTGTGCAATAGGCACTAAATGGGTGTTTGGGAATAAAACCGATGAAAATGGGCTTATTGTTAAGAACAAGGCTAGACTCGTTGTACAGGGGTTTTCACAAGAAGAAGGTATTGACTATGATGAAACCTTTGCCCCTGTAGCCAGACTAGAGGCAATCAGATTGTTCTTAGCCTATGCTGCATTCCACAATCTTAAAGTTCTTCAAATGGATGTTAAGTGCATTTTTATATGGTAAAATAAAGGAAGAAGTTTATGTGTGTCAACCACCAGGCTTTGAGGATAATAAACATCCTGAATGGGTGTACAAACTTGATAAGGCTCTTTATGGGTTGAAACAAGCTCCTAGAGCCTGGTATGAGACACTCTCTACTTTTCTTCTTAAGAATAATTTCACTAGAGGCTCCATTGATAAAACTTTGTTTATTCAGAAGGTGGATCAGCATAAGCTACTTGTTCAGATTTATGTTGATGATATTATTTTTGCATCTTCTGATCCCCAGTTGTGTGATGATTTTACAATATTAATGAAAAAAAGATTTGAAATGAGTGCAATGGGAGAATTACAGTTCTTTCTAGGCTTGCAAATCAAACAAAAGGCTGATGGAACCTTTATTCATTAGTCAAAATATACAAAAGATCTTTTGAATAAGTTGATTTACAAAACTGTAAGCCCTGTTCTACTCCCATGTGCAACACCACACAACTGGATGCTGATCAGAAAGGTAAAGCTGTTGATGAAACGCTTTACAGATGTATGATTGGGTCCATCAACCTTTTGTTAGATTTTTGTATATTTTGTCTGATGAATGAAGGTTCCATCAGCCTTTTGTTTGATTTTCAAGCCTAGAAAGAACTGTAATTCTCCCATTGCACTCATTTCAAACTTTTGCTTCATTAAACTTGTAAACTCAACACACAACTGGGGATCAGAGGATGCAAAATTTATATCATCAACATATATTTGAACAAGTAGCTTATGCTGATCCACTTTCTTAATAAACAAAGTTTTATGTATGGAGCCTCTAGTGAAATTATTTTGAAGAAGAAAATTTGAAAGTGTTTCATACCAGGCTCTAGGAGCTTGTTTCAACCCATAAAGAGCCTTATCATGTTTATACACCCAATCAGGATGTTTATTGTCCTCAAAACCTGGTGGTTGACACACATAAACATCTTCTTTTATTTTTCCATATAAAAAAGCACTTTTGACATCCATTTGAAAAACTTTAAGATTGTGGAATGCAACATAGGCTAAGAACAATCTAATTGCTTCCGGTCTGGCTACAGGGGCAAAGGTTTCATCATAATCAATACCTTCTTCTTGTGAAAACCCTTGTACAACCAGTCTAGCCTTGTTCTTGACAATAAGCCCATTTTCATCAGTTTTATTCCTAAACACCCCCTTAGTGCCTATTGCACACTTACCTGGGGGTAGAGGAACCAGTTCCCACACTTGCTGCTTTTTGAACTGAAGTAGCTCAAGCTGCATGGCTTCAACCCATCCATTGTCTCTTAAAGCAACATGATAGTTCTTTGGCTCTAGCTGACTGATGAAGAGAGCATAGAAGCAGAAATTGGACAATTGACTTCTCGTTGAGACACCAGCATTGATATCACTAATGATTTGAGACATGGGGTGATTCTTCAGCTCTTGGTACACTATAAGATCAGTGCAAGTGTTTGTAGCAGGTTCAGCAGCAACAGATGTTGACCCACACTCTTGAAACCAAGTATGAGATGGCACTTCAAATGATGTAGAGGAGTCAGCAATCTCATCAGCATTTTGTTGTGGATGGAGCTGCAGAAGCTACAGGAACATCAGGTTTAATGGAATCAGGCAGTTGATCACTAAACTTGAAAAGGTGAGTACTGATATCATCATCATCTTCAGTACCACCAGGTGGAAGACTTGCCGCAGAAGATGATTTATTCACATGATCTGCAACAGCTGGAGCTTGATAGGGAACATATTGCAGTATGTCCAGATCAAACAACTCCACAGGGTTTTATGGAATTTTATCCTTAGGAGATTCATTGAATTTCACATGCAAGGTTTCTTCAACTATCTTTGTTCTGCAGTTGAAGACTCTGTAAGCCTTGCATGTGGATGAATAACCTACAAAATACCCTGCATCCACCTTAGGATCAAATTTGTGGAGTTGGTCCTTTGTGTTGAGAATGAAACAAGGACACCCAAAGGCTTTGAAGAAAGAAATTAGAGGAGCCAAACGATGTAGAACTTCATATGGAGTCTTCATCAACCTCTGATTTACTAAAACTCTATTCTACACATAGCAAGCTGTATTGACAGCTTCAGCCCAAAAGGTCAATGGCAAACCAGAGTCAGCTAACATGGACCTTGCAGCTTCAATTAGAGTCCTGTTCTTTCTCTCCACTACTCCATTTTGTTCTGGAGTCCTTGGGATACTAAACTACCTCTTGATTCCCTTTGAGAGATAAAAATCATCAAGTGTACGGTTTCTGAATTTTGTTCCATTATCACTTCTTATACACTTGACTGATAGGGAATACTGCTTCTCAACATACAATACAAAGTTTATAATCGTCTGAGCGACCTCATCCTTTGAATGCAAGAAGAAAGTCCATACAAATCTGGAGTAATCATCCACAATTACCAGACAGTATTTCTTCTTGGCCATGCTCATCACTCTCACAAGACCAAATAGATCCATGTGCAGTAACTGCAAGCAGGCAGTGGACTTAGGTTCTTCAATATGAGGGAATGAGACTTTGTGTGTTTTCCTTTCAAACAAGCAGTACAGGTTTCATCACATTGGAACTCCTTTATTGGTAAACCTCTCACTAAACTATTGTGGATCAGCTAATTCATGTTTTTGAGATTTACATGACCTAGCCTTCTGTGCCACAGTTTAGATTCCTGAGGAGAGGCTTTAGAGAACAGGCAAGGATGACCCTTCAAATCAATCTTCTTTGACAAATCCAGGGCATATACTCTTCCAATCTTGTTGGCTTTCAGGAGAGTATCTTCACCCAATACCTTGTCAATCAGCCTCATAACTGTGGAAGACAGAATTTTGCAGTTCTAGCTTGTGAAAAGTGCAACATGCCCTTTATCACACATCTGACTACACTCAGTAGATTATACTTGAGATTCTCCACATGGTTACATCATCAAATCTGAATTCTCCATTAGACACATATCCTTTCCCGATGATGTAACCCTTAGCATCATTTCCAAATGAAACAAATCCCTTCTTTCCTTGAGAGTAGTCATTAAAAGGAGAACTACTCCCTGTCATATGCACAGATCCTCCACTGTCTACATACCAGATGCTACTTCGGCATGCTGAAGAACCCTGCATTCAGCACAAGGAACTAGTTAGGTTTTGAGACCCAAACCTTTTTGGTTTGGGTCTGTTTTCACAAATCAACAGATTTAACCATAACTTGTTTCTTATGATTAACCGCTGATAAAGTGAAGATGGTGCTGAAATGGATTCCTTGGATTTGGGCTTGGAATACCTTTTTAGTGGTTTGATCACAGGTGCATCAAGTTGGTTAACTCTCCCCAACAAATGCTAAACCATCATAACAAGTTGTCTGATTTGTAGCTAAAGCTTTCAGCTCTTGTGACACATCAGTACTTGGTTTTGATGAGTTCTTGTGACCCACCATTTCCTCCTTGAAATTTACAGACTTAGTCTGATGTTTATCATGACAACACTCAGCTATTTTATGATAACCCTATCCTTCTTTTTGGATTTGGATGAAGCCTTGGGTTTATCAAATTGGAATGACTATGGTAAAAACTTGGTCTCAAACCATTTTTTTTCATTTCTTCCATCTGCTTTTAATGAGATTATCTTTGTTGATTTTGGAACCCTCTTTGTACCAACATTCATCAGAAAGATAATGAACTTACCACATATGTCACATGTCTTGTTCTTCATCTTGGATTGATCAACTGCTGAAGTGGAAACTACTAAAGGTGTGATCTTCAGTACTTCCTCCTCCTTCAGTACTTTTGTTAAGTATAGAAGGATCTGTAACAACTGAAGACTTGTTCATCAGCTGTTCTCTATCAGTCCTTAAGGACCGTACGATAGATTCCTCAGCAGTTATGAATCCTTTTATTTCAGCTGATTTGAAATGCTTTTCAGATGTTGTGATTTTCCCTTCAGTACTTGAGGTACTTTGAGGGACAACATCTGAGGTACTCAGCTTCATGTGCTTATCAGTATGTTAACTCATCAGGCAATTGATTTGCTGAGATGTCAACACTGATTTATCCTCCTGATTTTGGGAGATCTTTTGAGGATGATACACATGATGATGTGGTTTGGAAATCACTTTCACCTTCAGGTTTTACTATTGATTTTGGAGTAAAATCTATAGGTGGTGCAATGTGATTGTAACCTATACCAAACTTCACATTCGAAGCAGTTTGCTTGCTGAGAAGCATTTCAAATCCCTTGCAGGATGATACCCAGCGGTCACACTCAACTTGGGTAGCTGCAAGTTTTTCTTTGAGATCTCTGTGTTGTCTCAGAATGACCTCCAGCTTAGCCTTTTCATCATTTAATTGGCATTTAAGCTTATAAATCTCATCATCATTATCTTTAAGGACAGACTCATACTCAGCATTTCTTTTAGAAAGGGTTTGCTCAAGCTCAAGATTTTGATTTATTAAAGCTACATTTGCCTCTCTAATAGAGATAAATGCAGCTATGCAAGATTCAGAACATAGCTTAGCCTTAGCCTTAGAGGATACCTGGGTTACCTGTGATGAAGATGCATTGAGGGCATGAACCCTCAATAGACTCCAAGGCCATGAGAGCAAGATTCCCAAAGGATGTTCACCACCATGTTGACCATCACTAGAAAATAATTGCTCATTACCAGAAGATAATCTGTAAACTGCTCCAGTCACAGCACCAGGGGTGAAGAAGCGTGTTGAGGTTGTGATTGAGATGGTTGAGGCTCAGGTAAAGCTTGAAGTTGTTGTGCAATAGGAACTTGAATTTGATTTGGTTGTGGCATGTAATAGCAGGGATATGGATATGGCATTGGACCCTGAGGGACAAAATATGCAGGAGATAGAGGTTCTGAATGATGACCAGAACTAGCAGGATGTTGCCCTCTGTTTTGTGAACTATTGCTTGGAAAGTCACAAAGGGTGTAGAGGAGTTAGATCCAGTGGATCTACACTCTCTTGCAAAGTATCCAAGCCTGTGGCATTTGTGACACCTCAACTTACTCTTCTCAAAACCAATTTGGTTTTGGCCAGAGAGTCCTGGAAATTTCCTACCAGTTCTCTTGTAGACTTTTGAGATCTGAATATTATCAATGCCATTTGGCTCAGAATATCATCTCTTCTAAGTCATCATCAACAATACCTTTCAAGTCATCCATCATGAAGCACAAATGTCACTATTACAAGCCTGGCTGACTATCAACACTAACAAATGCATCATCAGAACTGTTTGAAGAGAAATCTATATGCTCATCATAATGGCTTTCTGATGCAGCATATTCTGACTCATGACCACCAAGCCAGTGCTCCCTGGTACAAAGTCATGAGTGAGCTTTCCTGATGATGCCAGTTTCCTTTTCTACTCTATCTCTCTTTCAAATGTAAGCAGTTTTCCATGGAGTTGGGTGAGAGATAGGCTATCCAGATTTGCACTAGAGCGTAGGACAATGGTATAGTGTCCCATCTCTCAGGCAGTGTTCTGAGAAATCTGTTATTTATCAGGCTATTAGTGTATTCATGTTTGACCATTTTCAGCTCAGAGATCAACAGGAAAAAACGCTCAACTGTTGAGTCAGTGTCTCACCCTTCCTATGAGAGAATGTCTCATATGTTGGGCAAGGATTTCTCTGTTGTTTGCTAAGACCTCGTCTGTTCCACCAAATTGTTCTTTCAATGCATTCCAGAGAGGTCATGAGCAGTTTCATGATGCATAAGCCTAGAATAGATAATTTGGCAGTGCCATAGCCAGAATTCCATGAGCTTTAGCATCAATCTCAAACAGTTTTCGATCCTCATCTGAGTATTGTTCCTTCTTCTTCGGAACCATTTGGTTGGTCTCCGGATTGTTCACCATAGGCTTGTGTGGACCATGTACCATAGATGTCTAACAACTTGAATTGTTAACAGACAGGTGATGGAGCATTCTTTGTTGCCATATGTTATACTCAGTCCTAACCAGCATCGGAGGCTTGGTTGAGGAGCCAGTATTGTGAGGGTCATTAGAAGGAGTAGTCATTCTAAGATTCAATCAAATTAAATATGTTTTAACCAATTTAGTGCAAAACACAACAAACTCAATAAGAACCAAGAGAAATCTCAAAGAAAATAACCGAAAGCAACAGAAATTCAATCTCTATAACCAATTCTTGCAAATATGCTAATTCGATCAAACTTAGATATCAAAATAGCAGTTTCAATGATCAATTGTTAGATCGATCAATGATTAACCTGCTCTGATACCATTTGTTAAGATCAATGATCTAAGTTTGATTGATTAGAGTAGATTGCAGCGGAATTCTATCAATGAATTAAACAATTTTGCAATAACACAATTGATATTCAATGGAATAGTGCACGGTTATAGAAAGAGAGAGAATTCTGCAAAAGGAATATTTCATTCAAATGCTTTCATGGTGGCTCAAAATCACACGTTACAATTAGGTCAACATTCCTTATATAAGAAATGTGACGTCTGTTGATGTCACTTGATAGTGACATCTAACAGAATTATTCAAACAACTGAAACTATGCAAACTACTGAGAATGTTCTCAACAATTGATCACATCTCAGAGAATGCTAAGTACAAAAACATAAAACTACTAAACTATAAACTACTGAAAAGTAAATTACAAGTACTGAAAAGGAGACCATCACAACTACTGAAGTTAATTACTTCAGCTGTTGTGACAACTACTGATCACTCTGGTCTTCTGTCTTTGTCTTCAGTCTTTGTTCTTCAGACTTTTACTTCAGACATTGTCTTCAGCTGATAGCTTCAGACTTTGTCTTCAGTACTTTACTTTCAGACTTTGTCTTCAGTACTTTACTTTCAAACTTTGTCTTCAGTAGAAATCTTCAGATCTTGTCTTCAGATTTTGTCTTCAGACCTTGTAATCAGCTAATGTCTTCAGCTGTTGTAATCCTCTTCAGCAGTTGTAATGTCTATGGGACTTAGAGGTTTTTCTGATCAGGCTCATTGGTTCTTTTGGTCCAACATTGACAATATTTCCAAGTTGCAATGGTGTTTTCTTCTTCTTTCTTTTGTCTCTTTTATCACTTATCCGGTCATATGCTAGTTTTAGCAACTTGATGCACTTTAGAAAGAAATGCATGTCTTGTTCACCCAATTTGTTGTTTATTTCCCTGAAGTGTCTGGTATAAATGTAGTGGATGTATGATTCATCATATAGTCTTACTTCATATCCACTGAATAATCTTATTTCAGCTCCCTCTTTTCCTCAAAAGGCAGAAAGTTTGGAACCTTTTTCCTCTTCCTCATAGGAAGACTACCATTGGAACCAAATGGGTTTTTAGGAATAAGAAGGATGATAGAGGAATCATCATCAAGAACAAGGCAAGACTAGTTGTTCAAGGATACACACAAGAAGAAGGGATTGATTACACTGATGTCTTTGCTCCTATAGCAAGACTAGAAGCTGTTAGGATATTCCTGGCATTTGCTGCATCCAAGAATTTCAAAGTCTATCAACTTGATGTAAAGTGTGCTTTCTTATATGGAGTGTATGCTAGTCTGGTATAAATGTAGTGGATGTATGATTTATCAGTTCCAGTTGAGCTAGTTCTTTTAAATCATGTATCTCCAGGGCATTTACTAGAGCAGAGTACTCAGAAAAGAATTGCACCAGCCCTGAGATTCTTTTTACCATGAACATGTTCCACATGCTATCATACTTCCAGGCAATTATTTTCTAATCAACTTTGCCTTTGGGAGTAGACACCCCTCTAATTAACTCTGCAGTTGTTAATCCTTCTTGTAATTTCAACTGAGAGGGTTCTATAGACCATTCAGGGTACTTGTGTAGAACAGGAGCCAATGGTTCTTGATCTTTCTGATTCAGCATCATGTCTTCAGCAGATACTCTGTATCTTGGCTTTTTGTTTTATATTTCTTCTTCTAACCTCTTGAGTCTTTCATTCTTCACATAAATCATTTGAAGAGTTGCAGCCCTTGATGAGTTAGTTTTCATGTTCCTAATCTTCCTTCTTGTGAACCCTTGGCTTGAAAGATAGTCCTTCATTTCCTTATCTGACATACTATAAGGATCAAGAATAGTGGTTCAGGAGTTGGGGATGATTTCTTCATTGAAGATAGTTTGGGTAAGGGAACCTTTCTTGATAATGGTCTTTCATACATAGTTGTGGTTGGTTTCTTCATAGAAGACTCTTTATGCACTGGAACATCTTTAGTGATTGATTTTTCATACTCTGTTTCTACATTTGGATGTAGCGCTTTTCACTTTTTCTTCCTCGTCCTTCATTTCTTCATAGGTCATCCCAAAGACTTCATCTGGATCATACCCATGATTGATCAAAAACGTAGTTTTTATCATCAAATCATTAGTTTGAGCCTTTGACACCATTTCTTCAACTGTTTTTTCAGGTTTCAATAGACTGTCCATATCAATATCCTTTGTAGCATATTAACCTCCAGCTATCTCTCCTTCTTCTAAATTAATGGTAGCAACTTGTTTCTTTAATTGAGCTTGAGCCTGCTCATGTTCTTCAAGAAATTCAGCTATTGTTGCCAGGCTTCTTGGATCGTCTTTCTGTTTCTTAATACTTTCTTCTTTAACCATTAGTCTTTTGCCCTTAGCCTTTTCAGCTAGATATTTTCTCTTTCTTGAGTATGTTTGAAGTTGTGGACTTGAAGTTTCAGCCTGCTCCTTCTTTTTTTCCTTTTCTTTTTCATTTTCCTTTTGACACATTTCTCTTATAATTAATTTCTGTTCTTCAGTAAGTGACACAGCAAGGACAATCTGCAAGCTCAACTCTTTCTCCAATGGAACAGGAGATTTGGGAATGACTACAATAGGTTCAGAAGTGGTCTTTTGGTCTGCAACAAAGTCCCAAAAATCTTCATCTATTGTGAATTCTTCTGAAGAAAAACTATCCATAGCATTGATCAATTCTTCAAATTCATTTTTCTCAGTCTAAGTGGCCTCAGATTACCTGGAATAAAGCACCATTTCTAAGCTTGGTTCCTCATTCTTTGGTTGACTTTCACCTTCTCCTTGTTCATCATCATCAGAAGTTAGTTGTTTCTCATCATCAATAATCTTTTCTTTATAATTTTTAGTTTCTCCAGTCACAACAGTTCTTTGAATTTCAAGTAGCAGCTCAAGTTCAGAGATCCTTTTAGATTGAGTTTTAACTTGACTTTGGAGGTTTGATATGATTCAGCTTGTTCTTCAATGATATTCTCTTGTTCTTCCATAGCTATGGTTTGAATGGCAAGAGTATCAACATGGCCACTCAATTCTTCTCTTGAATGATTGAGTGCAGCTTTTAAGTTTTCAAGTTCTTTCTCTTTCTCCTTCTTTTCAGCTTCATGTTTTTCTTTAAGCTCTTTCAACTCCTGCTCCTTTTCATCAAGTTCTAGAATTCTATCCTTAATGATTCTAGCTCTCCTATTTAAAATCATTTCCATCCTTTCCACCTTTGTAGGAGCTCAGATATAAGTTCATCTATTTCATTAGGCCTGTTTTCATTGGATTTAGCAAAGCTTTCTGAGTGAGCAGTCATAGAAGTTGCTCTCTTTACAGGCATTTAAGTATGATGATCCTCCTTAGCTGAAGATGATTTGGATTCTTTAGAAGCACTAGTTGATCCTCCATTTTCAACAGGGTAATCATGGGTGGGCAAAGATTGGTATGGTGATGTTGGTGGGTGATGAGATGGTAGTATTGGTGATTGATGAGGTGGTGATGTTGGTTGTGGTGATAATTGTGGTG
The DNA here is from genome assembly GCA_025506515.1 of Flaveria trinervia. Taxonomy (NCBI): domain Eukaryota; kingdom Viridiplantae; phylum Streptophyta; class Magnoliopsida; order Asterales; family Asteraceae; genus Flaveria; species Flaveria trinervia. The sequence continues at coordinate 3,056,069 of CM046447.1, read as the reverse complement.
TTGGTTGTGGTGTTGGTTGTGGTGTTGGTTGTGGTGTTGGTTGTGCTTTTGGTTGTGGTGATGGTTGTGGTGTTGGTTGTGGTGATGGTTGTGGTGTTGGTTGTGGTGATGGTTGTGGTGTTGGTTGTGCAACAGCTTGTTCTTGTGCTTGAACTTCGTGATTTATCTGCTGAATCATCCATGGAAGAAGAGGTGAGTGAGCCCCACTGTAAAAGTTTCTTGGATCCCTCTTCTTAATGTATTTGTAAGATCTTGCATCATAGTGAGGAATATCAAGCACTGGTCCCTCATTAGCAATATCAAGGAATGATTCATTGATCAGGCACTGAATGAATCTTGGATACATCAAGAACTTGTATCTTCTCCCCTCTTGAATGTTTGAAATCATGCCATTGAAGACATAGACAGACATGTTGAATGGCTTGTTTGAGTAGAGAGCACAGATTGCTGAGGATGTGATGACTGGAATGTTATTCCATCCTGTCTTTCTCTTGGATAGGCAGTGATGAAGCATATGAATTAGGAATCTCCAAGGTAGATCAACCAATCCTTTAACAATTTGTTTTGCTTCATATCCTCCTTCATAACCAATTTCAGCAAAGAATGTGGTTATTTTTTATCATCCAGCTCCAGAGGTGCATTAGCATCATCATTAAATTGTAAGCATCTTCGAACAGAATCTTCAGTGATGCTCAGAGTGTGATCATTGTTCATTCTCCCAGTTAATGTTCTAACACCATCAGCTTCAATTACCTCAGCTGAGTTCTAGAAGGACCTGATGAGATTCTCATAGATGGTGGGTCTCATAGTGATAGCATAGGCTACCCTTGTGGTAGATAAGACTCTGATCATATCTCTAAGTCCTTCAGCTTCAGGCACATCAGGGTTTAAATAACCGCTGACATTATGGAGCTTACTCCAAGAATGATTTGCCATGTAATCTGCATAAAAGACATGTGTGTCAGTTTTTTTTATGAAAACTTATGTGTATCATTTATTAGTTTGACTTTAAATGGTCAAGGATGAACGTTTGTCATTTCTGTTTCATTATTATCATAGCAAATGGTGAGTTTGTTATTCAACAATCAAAGTTTCTATGACTGGACCATTTATTAGATGTTATTTCATTGATTTGTTACACATTTTCTTTGTTCATCATGCTCTGTTTTTACACCAAACATGACTATGAAGATTTTCATGATGAGTAAAATTCTATTGATTTGCATGTTCATTGAAGTCGAAAAGGTGTATTATATTAAATAAATAGCTTGAGTTTTTGTGTTCTTCATTATCATTCGGTTCATTGCTTGATTTAGGTTTGAGAGTCCGAAAGTTGGGTCTTGACAAAATTTTTGGAAATTTCACATTGCTTTTCGATGCAACTATCGGTTAAGAAACAATGACAAGAACAGGTTGAGTGGAATCACACAAAAATCTTTGGTTGTTTATGATGAAGATGATCGACTTGGGTGTACTATGTATTTGCGCTCGTCTTACTATGAAGTCTCTCAAATTTGAAAAGTATTAAATGACCCGTTTAAATTCCTTTAAATAGTCAAATAATGAATTTTGAAAGATTTTACAAGTTTAAGAGCAAGTTCGGTCACCACTGTATCAAATGCGGAAGGGTAAATTTTTGAGTTTTGGTCATGGGCATTTGTTAACTGTAGCAAATACGGAAGACAAAATTTGGACTTTGGCTGTCCGCATTTGGTCACTGTTGTAAATGCGGAAGTTTTGTTACTTTTGATTTATTCTATGCGCATTTGTTCACTGTTGTGAATGCGGAAGAACTAAGTTCATCAGCATTTGTTCATTGTAACAAATGCGGTTGACAAAACTTATTCAGCATTGCTCACTATAGCAAATGCGGTTGAATAAAATTTGTTAGCATTTACTACCTGTAGCAAATGCGATAGAATAATCCACATTTACTTGATCATCATTCATTCACAAGATATTGATCACTTAATTATCTTTGCTTGATCATACATGAGCATTGAACATGTGTATCCATAATGTGAATAGATAAAACAAATGTGGAAGTGTAAATTTCATCCGTATTTGACAAATGCAGTTGAACACTTAACAGTTTATACGCATTGACTAATGCGGTTGGACACTTAAAAATTATTTTATCCGCATTGACAAATGCGATAGAACAATTTTTATTCCGCATAGGTTTTAACACTTCAAAATTTCATGTATACTTGTAACACACTAATACGGTAGAGTAAAATCATTATCCGCATTAGTTGCACTTGAAAATATACTGTTACCCACATTGATTATATGCAAGGGTTACCTTCACCCACATTAACCAATGCACTTACCTGCATTAACTTTTGAAATTGTTTATTCATCTTATGAAGATTTTTCGTTGATGATTTTTCTTATGAGGTTGACTATTAAAGTTGTCAATTCTTGTTTGGAATAACTTGTATGTCAAAAGTGATACAAGTTTCCCAATTTTGATAGATCTTGGACTTATCATGCTTCTAAGAATGTGCATAAGATGAGATATAATGGTATGACTTTTTGCAACAACACCAAAATTCTTTTTGTTTTGTTTTGAAAGTTAAGTTAATAAACAAAAATTTGGACTTACTCAAAAATTTTAAATTACTCCCCCTAAAGTTATATCCACATTTGGATAAAACTTTAAATATTTAAAAACTTTTTGAATTTTATTATGCTTATTAATAATGAAGAGAATTATCTCTTTTGTTGGGATCATATCAGTCTTACATTACACATGTGCATCCTTTATGATTAAATGGACTTGTTTATGAACTTGAAGATTGAAGGTATGTTTGTCCTCTTAAACTCATACCAGGTTGATATTTTGATGCAAATGATTTTTATCATGTTTTGGTTGATTTAATTATTCAATATGTACCTCACACACAAGCATGGAATGATCAACCATCCTTGTACAATGTATGGTAGAACTTTTCACAGCTTTTCTTACCAGGTCACTTAAGTTATGAAATCTCATTTTCACTGATCCTCATTGGGATTCTTTTAATTTGATCCTTTTTCATGATGATCCACATTGGGATTCTTTTCACTTCACTTTGGAAGGTGATCCATGATAGGATTCTTTTGTTCATTCACTTGGAATGTATTACTTTTGTTGATTCATCCAATTTTGGATGTGTTCCATATTGGGAATCATTTGGATCATAACATCTACACTATGTGCAAGTTTCATCAGGTCTTTGCTCTACAAACAAAGATGGAACATGATGTGGTGAAAGAGATTCATAAAGTATCATTACCTAGTGTGTTTAGGTTACTACACACACATGCATTCAGATAAGCCAATAAATACCTGTACTTTGTGATGAGTGTTTCACAATTGAATAAGTCTTTAATTTATCACTGCATGTATCTTTTCTTACAAGTTGAGCCTACCAACATATCTGGTAAGTCATGTCAGTCTTTCACATTTTGAAATTAAGCACAGTGAATGATATGATGAATATAATTATATCATTTCCCACAGAATTCTTTTCTTCATCAAACTTGATTTCTTTTTGTGGTTATAGATGTTTTTAATTGGTTTTGATGTTTTTCATGGTTTTTTACTCAAGGGTAATCATGCCAATTTACTGAACCAGCAATTCAACCTATTAGGTTCGAATGCCATAGTAAACAAATCACGTAATTGATTTTCAGTTGGTACTTGAATCAATTTGATTAAACCTTTTTCAGCATAGTCTCTCAAAAAGTTAAATCTAATCTCAAGATGTTTTGTTTTTGAGTGCTGAACTGGATTATTAGTTATAAAAACAGCTGCTGTGTTGTCAATAGAAATTGGCGTGTGTAAGAAGTTAAAACCATAATCAAGCATCTAGTTTTGAATCCAGAGTACTTGAGAGCAACATGCTGATGCAACAATATACTTAGCTTCTGCAGTGGACACACATACATTTATCTGCTTCTTGCATTGCCAAGATACCAGTTTGGGACCAAGAAATTGACAACCGCCAGAGGTGGATTTTCTGTTGAAGTTGCATCCTCCATAATCACTGTCTGTGAAAGCATAGAGATTAAATTCTCCTTCCTTTGGATACCATAACCCAAGAGCTAGTTTGCCCTTCAGACATCTGAATATCCTCTTACTACATTCATATATGATTCTTTTGGATCAGCTTGATATCTGGCACAGACACAAACACCAAACATTATGTCAGGCCTACTGGCTGTTAGATACATAAGTGAACCGATCTTTGATCGATAGTGAGTCTGATCTACTGGTTTGCCTTCTTGATCAGGTCTAATCTTTACTTTAGTATCCACAGTAGTTCTGATGGACTCACAATCAGCAAAGTGAAATTTCTTCAACATGGTTTCTACATATTTTGATTGATTGATGAAGATTCCATCTGCTGTCTGTTGGACTTGCACCCTTAGAAAGAAGGTGAGTTCCCCCATAGCACTCATTTGGAACTTTGAGTGCATAAGGTCTTCAAATTCTTTATATAGTTGCTTGTTTGTCGAGCCAAATATAATGTCATCCACATATCTTTTCCTCTTTTTCTTTTGAAGAGAGTCTGATCAATCTTTCGTCTTTCATATCCATGTTTAAGAAGAAAGGATGATAGAGTCTCATACCACTTTCTTAGGGCTTGATGAAGACCATAAAGAGCTTTGTTAAGCTTGTAAACTCTATGAGGGAAATCTGGATCTTCAAAGCTGGGTGGTTGACTCACGTAAACATCCTCAACAATCTTTCCATACAGGAAGGCACACTTTACATCCATTTGATAAACAGTAAATTTCATGGATGCAGAATATGCAAGAAAGATTCTGATTGCTTCTAGTCTGGCAACAGGTGCAAACACTTTGTCATAGTCGATTCCTTCTTCCTGAGTGTATCCCTGTGCCACTAGTCTTGCTTTGTTTCTGATGACGATCCTTCTATCATCAGTCTTATTCTGTACAACCATCTGGTACTGATAGGGTATTGTCCTTCGAGAAGATCTACCAGTTGCCAAACTTCTTGCTTCTTGAATTGGAGCAATTCTTCCTGCATTGCTTCAATCCAACTATTTTCTTGAAGTGCCTCTTTGATGTTCTTGGGTACTGTTTGACACAAAAAGCATAAGAACAAACAAATGTTTGCAATATTGGACTTGCTTCTTGTCACCCTCTCATTAAGCTCACCAATAATGGTTTCAACTGGATCATTTTTGTGTATTCTTGTGGATGGAATGGTGTCACCAGCAATAGTTACATCAAGATTGGAGACATTCAGTTCATTATGGTCAGAGGCATATTCATCTAGTACTGTTGTTGAATTATGAAGATTGTCAACTTCTGTTTGAGTTACTGCTACATCTTCAGTAGCACTAAGATTGCTTGCATCATTTGATGTACCTTGTGTTTCAACTGGAGGAGAAGCCTGCTCTTGATTTCTGGTCTCATTGACAAGTCATCTGAGTGAGATGGTACCAGGCTTGGACCTCCTTCAGTAGAAACACTAATGTTTTGTGACGATTGTTTGATGGGATCAGCTTGAAGAGGAACATCTTCATTCATGTGTTCATCAAATGTATGAGGAATCAAGGGAAAATCATCTCTTCTTTCTACAGCTGACGAAGTATCATTTGAATGTATATTTCCTGCATCAGACAAGTGAAATTGATCAAATGACTATGTAAATGAGTCAATATCAAACAACCAGTCGGGACCATTTGTTTATTTGGGAAACGAATGTTCCTTCGATTGAATATTTGTTGATTCATCAATAATGTTCAATCTAGGATTGAACACTCTATAAGCCTTTGAAACAGAAGAATAATCTACAAAGAATCCTTCATCAGACTTGGATGAAAATTTTCCCAAATAGTCTCTGGTGTTCAATATTGAGATAGGACTACCAAATGATTTGAGGAATCCAATAAATGGTTTCCTATAAAAGAGCAGTTCATAAGGTGTCATGTTACTTTCTTTAACAATTAGAGTTCGATTTTGTACAAAGCACGATGTGTTAACTGCTTCTGCCCAGAAGGTGATTGGCAGTTTAGCATTGGCTAGCATCGTTCTTGCTGCTTCAATCAGTGTTCTATTTTTCCTTTCAGCTACCCCATTTTGTTGTGGAGTTCTAGATGCACTAAATTGATGAGCAATGCCTTTGGTTGTACAAAAAGAATTCATACATTCATTTTTGAACTCAGTACCATTATCACTTCTTATTATTTTGACCTTAAGATCAAGTTGATTTTCAATTTTAGTGATAAATTCTTGTATGATTTGGGATGCCTAATTTTTAGGAAGTAGGAAGAACACACATGTGAATCATGAAAAGTCATCAATGATCACTAAACAATACTGTTTCTTTCCCATACTCATTACATGAGTTGGTCCGAATAGATCCATGTGAAGTAGCTTCAGTGGAATATTGTTAGTGTTCACAAGTTTTGTTTAGTGAGATGATTTGTGTTGTTTTCCTTTGAGGCACGCTGAACATTGATCAATAAAATTAAATTCTTTTTGAAGATGACCAATGACATGGTTTCCTTTGACTAATTTGTTCATATTTTTAAAGTTTGTGTGCCCCAAACGTCTATGCCAAAGTTGTGACTCATCAACGATGCTTTAGACAAAAGACATGTTTCTTCTTTAGGTGATGCAGAACATAGGTTTAAGACATATGTATATTCTTCCTCGGAGTCGTTAAGACAACCCATTCTTTAGAGATCTAAAATCCAGGTTTCAGAATGTAGCAATGAGTTTTGTAAAGTGAGTAGAATATTTCTTATCACAGATCTGAGACACACTTAGCAGATTGAAATTCATTTGTTCACAGTAGTTCACTCTATCAAAGCTTAGCATCCCGTTTGTCACAGATCCTTCTCGTGTAATTCTACCATCCTCTGAATCTTCACCAAATGCCACAGTGGTTCCTTGTATGTGCTTGAAGTCATGAAGGAGGGAACGATCTCTAGTCATGTGTCGGGAGCATCCACTGTCTACGTACCATAGGCTATTAGACCTGTGTGGATGAACCTGCAAGCAAAAAGAACTAATTAGAATAAGGAACCCAATCCATGTTTGTCTTGGGTTTCCCGTTCCTATTCATGATGATGACTTTTTGGTATTTTCCTCTAAGTTGTGGTTTAGTTGGAGGTGTCCTAGGATAATTTGGCAATGAATTGGGTGAGTCATCTCATCAACATCCACTAAAGATTTAGATGAGTAATGAAATCATTGGTCTCTGCTTTTTGTAGAAATTTAGCTCGTTTTTCATTATCAAAAGTAGGTTTTTGTTTTGGAAGGTCAGTTTTGAGTTTCATTGTAAGATGTTTTCTATGACCCTTCCATAATTTCATCAAAGTGTTTCTGTCATTTGTTGATCTAGGTGTCCTAGATTGAGTATTGTGAAAATGAGGTCTGATAGAATGCATCATAGTGGATGTTATTGTGATGGGCTTGTGTTGGGGAATTCTCAAACCCTTCTGATTGAAGTAACAATCAGATGTATTATGATTGTTCATGTCACAGACTGAACAATACTTGTTGAAATAACAGATTTTGGTGGAGTGATTGTTCATGTCATAGATAGAACAATATTGATTAAAAAACATTCATCTTTCTTGTCATTGAACATTTCACAAATGTCACAATACATTGTTTGTTTCTTGAATCAGTTTTTCCTTCTGTGACTCAATTGATATTATCTTTTGATGAATCACTTTCTTTTCTTTAGGGGATGAATCAGAATCAGCCCTTTTTGTAGTTTGTTTTGCAACACTACCTTTGTTTGATTTTCTTGGCTGTTTTTGTTTCTTCAACCCATTTCTCACCTCTTTTTCAAGCTGGTCAACATGTTCCTTGTTACAGATATCAAACCCAACTCCCTGCCTTAATCTTGAAGACTGAGGGCCTGATGATGTTTTATGTGTTGAACTCAGTGTTACTGTTTGTTTCTTTTGCAGTGAAACCTTTTATGATTTGCTTGAATTTTTTCGAGATATAATCTCATTATCAGAACTACTCTTAGTAGTGGGTTTCACTAATTTCACGTATGCTCTTTTACTTTGTAACATAGAGGGTATGAATTTTATAAAAGGGACAATTGCTTTTACAGGGCTTGATGGTTTCATGACACTCACTGTCTTGTCTGAACACTCTTTGATTTGGATTGGGTGACCTAACTTGATTTTATCCTCATTTGTTTCAATATAAACATCAGGTTTGTTTTGAGGATTGGTCATCTATTTTACTACAGATTTAGGTTCCATAGTTTTAGTTTCAATTGCTTTAGTGAGTGAGATAGATTCAGTCATGATAGTGTAGTTGTCATTGTATGGTAGAGGACATGAATTATACCCAATCCCTGACATGTCCTTTGGATCCTTTTGAGAATCAAGCATCTCTTGCAGCCTGACTGAAAACATTTGAAACTTTTCAAGTTTCACTTCAGTCATAGATTGTTGAGCCTTAGATTGAGCTAACTTTTCAGTAAGTAGCTCATTCTCAGCAGCAAGAGTGTACTTCTGACCATGCAGTTTTTCTATGTCAGAGATGAGAGATTTAATTTTGATTTCAAAGTTTTTTATTTCTCTCTTCATCATCTCTGACTTTATATTTTCTTCTTTGATTTTATCAGCTAGTTTATAGTTATGCTCCTTATAACCATGCAATTCACTAATGCATTGTTCACTACAAAGGTTAGATTTTACCTTAGTAGGCATTGGAGATGGTCCATCGTTGATGTGAGCCATAAGAGCATGATTTTGAAATTGAGGCTTGACTTCCTCTGCATACATACTCCAGTCACATACTCCTTCTTGCTTTATCACGAGAGCACTGGCAGAAGACTACTGCTTCCATGAGCTTGATTTGTCAATTGGGGTGGATTCTGGTATGATTGGTGTTGATGATACTGCTGCTGTTGGTTGTTGGAGTGAAAGCTTGAGTTAGGCTGTCATGATGATTGGCCTAGAAGTTCCTTTGATAGTTGTTTCTCTTGGGGGGCATTGCACTCTTTTGTGAAGTGGCTAGCCATGCCACAGTTGAAGCATTTCACCTTGGTTTATGATATCCAAGTTTTGTATTTTCATTTAGGCTCAACTTTCTTCCTTTTCTGAAGAATTCTTGGCTCTCATGGCAATCATGGCCATTTGCCATTGTAGATCCATTTCCTCCACATCATCAGGATCCATTTCCTCCAAATCTCCTGAATTAGATAAGTAGAAGTGAGTCTTCCTCCTAAGTATGCTTCAGAACCTGCAACAAAGGCATTGTATGTTGCCTTTTGTTCTTCTGATCTTTGTCTTCAGGAGTGGTTGAGGAGCAGCAGTGACTCTGGAAGTTTGTGATGATGTTGATGGATTATTGAATGGTGGAGTTGCAATGAACCTAATGTTGTTCAGTTGATCTCTTGATGAGATGAAATCATCCTCCTCTGTGATGAAGGCATTTTCCTTAGAATGAGATTCTGATGGAAATTTTTAAGCCTCAATCACTCTTGGTCCACCAAGATTTCTGCTTCTTTCATCAAGTTCTAATGATTATATTTTGGCTATCATGATATCGAAAGTAGTACTCTCAAGATCAAGAGTATTTTTCAGCATAGCTACATTCTGTTTCCAGCTTTCAGGGAGACTGTGAAGCATTTTTTTGTTTAATTCTTTAATCTTTTAAGTGACTCTTATGATTGCAAAGTCATTTACTAACTATAAAAATCTGTGTAGTTGTTTAGATATTGATTCTCCCTTGGTGTGGTGGAATGTTTCATACTGATTAACAAGCTTATCCTTGTTGATTTCAGCCACCTCAACGCTTCCTTCACACATGATTTTTCAGTGCATCCGACACAACTTTTGTAGTACCATACTTCTCTAATCTTTTCAGCACATCCATCTTGAGTGCTTGAGTTAGAATGTAGGCTTTGAGGTCAATCTTGATTTTCTTGTAGTCTTCAATGGTTATTCTTGCAGTTCTATATATTGCAGCTTGATCTACAGATAGAGAAACACTTGCATATTGAAATCAAGAAATCAGAATCTACACATGTGATGTAATTCCTAAACCTGATTTTCCACTATTTAAACTCGGAATTATGTTTAAGCATAGGAGGTTTAGGTATATAACCAAGTTCTGAGTAGCTGTTAGAATACATTTTAACTAAGTGTTTAACCGGTATAATATAGATTTAGACGATTTTTAGGATTGATTAGTCCAACTTGTCCAAACAGTTCAAACATATTTTAGAACCAAATCTGTAATTGTATATTGTTTCTTGCTATTGTGAATATTTTGGTGAGAGAGTGTTGAAAGAAGTATTTTCTGTTGTTTACTAAGTAGAGAAGATGATATACTCTATTAGCAACTTCATTACCAGATTAATCGAATTCTATTAAGTTCTTGCGCAGATCTGAAAGAGAATCGAGAGCCAAAGCTCTGATACCAGTTGACTGGGGTTGAGTAAGATTGAGATTCTTACTGTGAATCGAATATGGTAATCAAGTCAGTGATTGAATGGCGGAAACAAACAATCAAAGAACATTCAATGCAAGAAAACTACTCATAAATGCTTTTGTATTGTATATATGAAAGTTGATGAATTACAAAGAATAATTACAACAAAAAATCTCTATGTCTATCTACTGTCCTGTCACGTACGAGGTTATCTATTCTATTTATAGGCAGACAAGATGCCTGTTACAAAATGACTAAACTATCCCTGGCCTATTACATGAGAACTAGTCTAAGTCTTCATCCGCATCTTTGCTTGTTCATCCGCATTGACAAATGCGGATGAGTTAACTTGATCAGCATTTCTTCACTTGATCATCCGCATTAGTATGTTGGTCATCCAGATTGGTTAATGCGGATGAACAAATACCTATGCGCACTTGTTCGGTCATCCGCATTTGTCTAATGCGGATGAGCAAAGTCTTGTCTGCATTAACTTTTAGTCTTCCACATTTGTCAATGCTGAAGAGCAAATACTTGTTCATATTTGCATTATGTCTCCCGCATTGACAAATACGGAAGACAACACTTGTTCTTTTTCTTAGTAGAATTTTCATCCGTATTTCTTCTTGGACATAAGATATTCCAACAGAGCAATCGTCAAATCACCCATTGAGTTGGCATGTATGATCCTTTTAGGGTACAACATTAGGCCTTCTTGAAGTTTCAATTGTGAAGGATCTGCAAACCACTTAGGATTGTGTAGAACATATGCCAAAGAGTCATGGTCTCTATGGGTGAGCTACATGTCTTGAGCTGACACTCTGGTTCTAGGCTTCTTGCTAGTAATCTCTTCTTTCGGTTTCATTAGCCTTTCTTTCATCTCATTATTCAACCTAAGGATGGCAACCCTTAGGGAATTGGTCTTCATGTTTCCAAGCTTTCTCTTTGTGAATCCTTGACCAAAGAGATAATCCTTCATTTCCCTATAGACATGTTGTAGGGATTAGGATATAAAGGGTCTTCTCATACTCAGTCTGATAGGTGAGGTCCAGTAGCTTGTTTAGTTTTTCTTCTTCTACCTTCATTCCCTCATAAGTCATGCCAAACACTTCATCTGGGTCATATCCATGATTGATTAAGAACATGGCTTTTACTATTACATCATCAGTTTGTGCCTTTTCAACCATGTCTCGTACTGATTTTTCCTCCTACATAGGGCTATCAATAGCTATTGGTTCATCAACCACATAGCCACCCTCAATTTCTCCTTCTTCAAGGTCTACAAAGTTAGCCTTCTCTTTCATTTGAGCTTCAGCCTATTCATGTTTTTCTAAAAATTCAGCAATAACTGCGAGGTTTCTAGGATTATCTTTTTTACTTTTCATACTTGGTTCTTCTTCTACTATTGGCCTTTTTCCCTTATCCTTCTCTGATAAGTACTTCTCCTCCTGGTATATGTTTGCATTGATGGACTAGTGGTGGTTTCAGTTCAAGTTCTTGAGGCACTTTTTCAGCCTTCGATTTTTCTGGTTCATGAATGGCAGTACTGTTTCTTCTTTCTGTTGTTGCTCTTCACATAGTCTTTTAATAAGCTCTTTTTGTTCTTCAGTTAGTGATACAACATGCACTAGTTGCATGCTCAATTCCTTCTCAAGAGGAACGGGAAATTAAAGAATAACAACTAAAGGTTCAACAACAATCCTCTGCTTAACTATGAAATCCCAAAAGTCATCATCAATGATAAATTCTTCAGCTGTGAAGCTATCAAGAGCTTTAATCATATCACTAGAGTATGCCTCTTCAGTGTGAATATCAACTATTTTCTCTGAATACACAAACATTTCCAAGCTAGATTTATCATGCTTTGTTTCGCTTGTTTCTTCTCCCTTCTCAGTCTCAGAGAATCTCATCCTTTTAGCAGAAGGAGAGTCATCACTACTCTCTCGTTATAAGCTCTTAGAAGTAGCTTCTTTATCACCGTCACCCTTTCTTTTCTCCTCTTTTGTCTTAATTACATCATCTTTTCTCAACTCTGCTTCAGCTTCTCTTTTGATTTCAACAAGCAGTTCCAGCTCAGATACTCTCTTGCTTAGGCTTTTAAGTTGGTTCTGCAAGTCAATAATGATGTCAACTTGTTCTTCAATCAATCCTTCTTGTTCTTCCATAGCAATTGTCTGAATAGCTAAAGTGTCCACATGGCCACTTATTTCATCTTTGGATTGTTGAAAAGTAGCCTTTAACTTTTCAATCTCTTTTTCTTTTTCTTTCTTTTTAGCCTCATATTTCTCTTTCATCTCTTTCAACTCATTCTTCTTCTCATCCAGCTCCAGAAGTCTATTTTGAATAATACTAGATCTTCTGTTAAGTAGTCTTTCCATCATGGCTACCTTTTGCATTAGTTCTGAAATTAACTCATCCTTCTGATCAGGTGTGTTGACTTCATATTTTGCATAACTTGCTGAAAGAGGAGCCTTAGAAGTAACTTTCTTTACAGGAATTTGGCTTGGATGATCCTCCTCATCAGATGATGATTTGGATTTCTTGGAAGAGCTGGTAGAATCACCAAACTCAACCGGCTTGGTAGTAATGGGAGATGTTTGAGCCGCTAATATGGCTGAATGATGGATTGGAGATATATGAGGAGAAATGATAGGTAGAGCTTGAGGTGATGGGATTGGTGATATATGAGGTGAAGTAATTAGTGATTTGTGAGGTGATGGTAATGGTGTTCTTTGGGGAGATGGTATTAGTGAGGGTACAAATGGTGATGGCATATTAACATCATGAACATAAGGTCCAGTGTGAAGATCACCCTTACATCCACTTGGGGTGACACTGACCTTTGAACTTCATCTCTTTTTGCAACATGCTTATTAGTAGTTTGCTGATCATGAGCAGCTGGTTCTTCTTTTTGAATTGGCTCATCAACAGGAGCCTCATGTTCTTTAACTTGTTCTTCAGGATTGATCTGTTGAATCATCTAGGGTAACAAAGGAGAATGGGCTCCACTATAGAAGTTCCTTAGATCTCTCTTTTTCATTGACTTGTAGGACTTGGCATCATAATTAGGGATATCCTTAACAGGTCCTCCAGGTATAATGTCAGGAAATGCTTCGTTGATGAGACATTGTAGGAACCTTGGGTACATCATGAACATATGTCTTCTTCCTTCTTGAATGTTAGAAACTAGACCATTGAACACATAGGCAGACATGTTAAATGGCCTATTGGAGCATAAAGCACATACAACTGATGATGTGATCACAGGAATATCATTCCATCCTGTCTTCATCTTTGACAAACAATGTTCGTAGAGGTGAATCAGGAACCTCCATTGTAATTCAACCAGTCCCTTCACTATCTGCTTTCCTTCATATCCTCCATCATATCCTCCATCATAACCAATGTTGGCAAAGAAGGTAGTGATTTCATCATCTTCAAGCTGAAAAGGTGTGTTTGCATCATCACCAAAATGTAGACACTGTCTTATAGTTTTTTAGTGATGGTTAGAGATTGGTCATCATTGATTCTTCCTGACAGAGTCTTCTCACCATCTACATCTATCATTACAACATTACTCCAAAAATACCTTATGAATCTCTCATAAATGACATGTCTAACTGTGATTGCATAAGCCATTCTTGTAGTAGAAATGAATCTGATCATATCTCTAAGACCTTCAGCCTCAGGTACATGAGGGTCAAGATAACCACTGACATTGTGGAGCTTGCTCTAGGTGATATTATCCATGTACCATACATTAGAGGCATATGAGTTAGATTGATGAAAATATCGATCAGCATGTAAGTCATACATTATGCAAGTTTCATCAGTTTGACTTTTGATGGTCAAGATGAATGTCTGAAGGTACTGTTCTATAAGAATCACTTCAAAGCTTGATGTTATCAAGAATCATCACTGTTATTTTATTTTTCATGATTGAAGAGATGATTTTTTGATTTTGTTAACCTCTAATCAACTTTTATTTCAAGATTTGATTTCATCATTTTCAATTTTATTATGCTCTGTTCATGTGATGAACATGACTTTGAAGTTTCCTTGTTGATTGTTATTCTTCTTAGTTTGCATGCTCATTGAAGTCGAAAATGATCATTTTTTCTTATATTGTTGATACATGTATATCCCTAGATCGTGATATGTGATGTAGTAGATCTTGTTTGGTATGATTAATGAACTGATGTTGATAGTCTGTTGGTTATAATGCTTAATAGTTCATTAAGGAGTCGTAAATGAATTGATTGAGTGTATGATTACTTGAATGATTACATATAATATTATATTAATTAACTAAAACATTCAAACTTAACTTAATGAAGTTCCCATGCGAATGGCTCATGCGAATGAACCATAAGCATGAAGAACCTCATACGATTGACTCAGTCGCACGACTGAACCAGGAGACTGGATCAGTCGTACAACTGTAACATAAGATTGGCTCAATCGCACGACTGAACACTCAGTCGCACGAATGAACCAACCGCATGGTTCAATCGCACGACTGAACCAAACTAATGCTTCAGTCGCACGATTGAATAGTGCCAACCTATAAATACAACTCAATTCGTGAAAAACAGAGAGATTCGTTCAAGTTCAATTCCATACGAACCCTAGCCGTCCAGAAACCTTCCAAATCGTTCTCCAAGTTCATAGAACACATTAGATCGATTCCTTATCGATTTCTAACGTTAGTTTCAATTCTTGATTGATTCTTCGTGTGTTCTCACTGATTGGATCGCCAATCAAATAGGATTCTGCACTATTTGATCCGGTATACACGTGATCTCTAGGTATTTCAGTCGAATACCAGGTCCTAACAAGTGGTATCAGAGCTATTGGCTTTTGATTACGTGTTGATTCAATCAAGATTGCATAAAGTTTGTGTTTTTACACTAAAAACGCAATCTTTGGCATCAAAAGTGATCTTGGAAGTTCCCTGCTCATCAATGTTTGGTTTCTACGGACTCAGGCAATCAGAACTTGTAAAATTTCGAGTTTTTACGGCTGAAAACTGTCAAACCTAGAAATTTTCGCAAACCAGCGGCTTCAATCACACGACTGACTCATTCGTACGACTGGACTCCATTCGTACTACTCATACGCACGATTGGACCTAGTCGCACCTTCATTCGGCCGATTGAACCATTTGTTCGCATAGCTCATACGTACCAGATTCATTCGCACGACTGAATCAATCGCCCAGTTCATTCGCACGATTGAACCAATCGCAGAGCTTATACGCACGATTAGCTCAGTCGCATCCTTCAGTCGCATCAGTAAAAGTTTGTTTGATTAGATTATAAGTTTGTTCATCATGGAAGATCAGATGTCAACCTTTACTACTGGGAAAGACTCAAGGATACAGAATCTGTTGCTGCTTGAGAGTGAGGTGGGGAATCACAATAAACCACCAAAGCTCTTGACTTTAGATGAGTTTCCCCACTGGAAACAACGTTTTGAGATCTACCTTAATGGAGTAGATCCTAATCTGTGGGAAGCCATTGAGACAGGTTATAGTACACCGGTGGGAGCTGATGGGGTTAAACTAACATTAAGCGGGATGACCGACGCACAGAAAGTAAAGTACAATGCAGAGAAAAGAGTATATGCATTGATCACTCAGTCGATCCCCAAAGACATATTCCACCAGTATTCCGAGAACAAGCAATCCAAGAAACTGTGGGATGCGCTAGAGAAGAGATATGATGGTAATGCATCATTGAAGGCAATCAAAGCAAAGGAGTTAAAGAAGGAATTCAATAACTTCTCTTCAATTGGTAATGAAAGCTTGGACGACGTCATAGATAGATTCTACCACTTGATGAGCAAATTGCATACCCATGGAGTGGTTACTACCATGGAAGAAAAAGTAAGCAACTTCGCAGACGGTTGCCGGATAAGTAGGCTACATTCGTGTCTAACCTGAGACAGAATGGTATCCTTGTAAAGCTGGATATAAATGACTTCATTCTTAAGTTGCGCGAAGAAGCACTAAGGATGAAGTATAGAGCTCAGAAGTCTTCGTGCACACAAAATCCAGCTTTATACAACGCCACACCTCAAGCAAAGGCATCTGGAGCACCTCTCCAGACTGCTTTTGTGTCTAGCTCGTCAGGTCCTTCACATGCCTCTACTTCTGGATCAGACACGTCTGGGTCATCATGTACCCATCATATTGGATCAGACGCTAACGCTACTAAACTGAAGACCGAGAACTTCGGTAATGTGACCGTGGAAATAGCACGAGAGCATATGGATCTCCTAGCAGCAGTGGTTCATTCATATGATGGACTCGTTGCTGGGAAGATTGGAAACTGCCATCTGGCAGATGAGGACTACGAGCAGGTGGATGAGATGGAGCTCAAAAGAATGGATATAATGTGGGCCTTAGCAAGTGCTGTTCGAAGGGCGAAAAAGTTTGTGAAAAAGACTGGACAGAACTTGGTTGCTACTAAGGACACCACCTTTGGCTTCGACAAGAGTAAAGTGACCTGCTTTAACTGTGGTGAGAAGGGGCACTTCAAACGAGAATGTGTCAAGCCAAAGAAGACGGGGAATGGGAACCCGTTCTCATCATTTACTCGACAGGACAAGCAACCCTCTAATTCTACTTCATCAAACAAGGACCCTAAAGCTCTAACTGCTCATGATGATGAAGGACAGGATTGGAGTTTCAGGTTTGTCTCACCAGGAGAATCTAACATTGCCAGTGTCGAGGACATTGACGATGATTCTGCGAGTGAAGGTGATATAGCAGTTGAAATTGCAATGTCACATAGTGAAGAAACAACTGCAGCCGAGGTCAGCTACAAGCCAAATGAGGAAGTTTCCACCTCAGAGATAGAAAAGCCAGAGTCGACAGAAATAGAATCATCTGATGCGGCTCTGATGGCTAATACTTCTGGTCCAACTCAGGTAAGTACCACTGACCGACTTTTTAATAACCATGCTTGTTCGGATTGTGACACGTTTAGGAAGAGCATAGATGACAAATTTGCTAGGTTATTAGACCATAATGATAACTTAGTAAAAGATTTACGTCTGTGTACTGAGGCAAATAGAGTGCTAAAAAATGAACAGTGTTATAAAGAAAAGATAGACCTATTGACCAAACAACTTAGGGAAACTGAAGTAGTGGCTTTTAACCAAGCAAACGACATTAGGTACTATCTTAACTTCCTAGAAGACACTAAGAAACAAAAGCAGTTTTAGAAGTCGAAGTTAATTCATTAAAACAGAAACTGCATAGTTGGACTAGTTCTTCACACATAGTTCAACACTTAGTAAGAGAAAGGAATAACGGGGAGGGATTAGGCTACAAAATGGTTCCACCACCACCTGAGACCTTGATGAACACCAAGTCTAGACCAGAAAATAATAACCCTATCAAGGATCATGTGGTGACCACTCCTCTTGTTACTGATCCAGACACCTCATGTTCATCTACTGAATCTGGTAAGAAACAAAAGGAGGCCACTTCAAAGGCAAAAGGTAAATTGCCATGTGTTAACCTGGAAAATGAATTTGAAAAAGTTAATTTACAGTCAGCGTCAAATAGAGTCAAATCAGAACCTAAAAGGACTTCAAATGTTACTTTTTCACATGCTTCAAGTCAAAACCACTAACCAAAAAGGAAACAGTTTAAATCAGTAAAATTTGTTATACCAGAGAAAACATCAAACATCCAAGAGTCAAAACTAAAGTGATTGATGTTACTAGAGTGTCACACACTTCTCCACAAAGAAAGTGTACTCATAAAGTTGATAGCAGGTCATGCTACAACTGTGGAGAATGTGGACATTGCTTCCGACTGTCATTTCTATCAGACACCTAGGAAGAAGATTGATCTTCTGGACTCTAGACCTAGGTCTTCTAAGCGGAGTTCTCTAACTCCACATAAAAGAGCAAGTGACCCTAAATTCCAACCTGTAAGCCAGACGACTGGCTATCATAAACAGGCACTGCACAAATCTGGCTTATGGAAAGAAAAATCCACCCTCGTGTCTGATACTGATAACAAGAAGGACTGTGCTACCCTTACCTTCTAAGGGGTATGGGTGGAGGTTATGATGTGTGATGCCTAGGGAAACCCAAGACAGTCAAAGCTTGGGTTCCTAACCTAAACTGATTCCTTTTACTTTGTATGCGCAGGGTGCTCGATATAGCGCTGACACTAACACGTGGATTATAGACAGCGGAGCATCCAGGCACATGACAGGAAATAGCGCCCTTTTATCTAACGTCAAACAAATAAAAGCAGGGCATGTTTCCTTTGCAGGATACACAAGGAGGCTATATCACAGCTCAGGGGAGAGTGGGAAATCAGAAGTTAAGTTTGATAAAGTGAACTACGTTCAACAACTTCAGAACAACTACTTTCTGTGTCCCAAATCTGTGATAAAGGATTTAAAGTCGTCTTCGATAATCAGAAGTGTTACGTGCTGAAGAAAGAATATATGATCCCAGAAGACCAAGTTCTGATGACTGCTTCAAGATATAAGACCTTTATGTCTTGGATCTGTCAACAGCTGCCACAACGGATCATGAGGTTCAGTGTTCTTATCTAAAGCTACTGAGAAGGATTCCATCTCCTGGCATCGGAGAACGGGACACATTAGTCAAAGGAAGATGAATCATTTGATTCAGAGGATTTAGTTAGAGGAGGTGAATGTCAAGAACTTCCAACTTCCTGACTTTTGTGTAGCTTGCAAGAAGGGCAAACAGACAAAGAAGTCTCATAAGGAAAAGAAAGTTCATTCAATAGACTTCCTTTTGAGCTTCTTCACATGGATCTGTTCGGTCCAGTTAGTACAAGGAGCATTGCAGGCGACGCGTACTGTTATGTGGTCACTGATGACTACTCAAGGTTCACTTGGGTCATGTTTCTGAAATCAAAATCAGAAACTTTGGAGACATTCAAGGATTAGTAACCACACTGGAATCACTCTACAAGCTCAAAGTTCGACAAATACGTTCAGACAACGGGACAGAATTCAAGAATCAAGGGATGGAGGCATACTGCAAGGAAAAGGGAATTGTGCATCAATTCACTTCTGCCTACACACCTTAGATGAATGGAGTTGCTGAGAGAAAGAACAGGAGCTTGATAGAAACAGCCCGGACTATGCTGCCAGACTCGAAACTGCCTATCCAATTCTGGAACGAGGCAGTGGCAAATGCTTGCTATACACTGAACAGAGTCCTAATAGTCAAGCGCACGGAAAGACATGTTATGAGCTACTTCAAAGACGCAAACCGAATTTGGAGTACCTTGAACCTTTTGGCGCACCGTGTACACTTCTGAAGAAGACACAAGAAGGAAAATTCAGCGAGAAGGCAGGGAAGGAATTTTTCTAGGATACAACATACCGAACAAGCGAGTTTACAATAACTCAACGGGTCTTGTAGAAGTGGTGTAATGTCGACGTTTAGAGATATACCACACCACTACAGGCAAAGGACCTGCATACTTCTTCGATTATGATGGATTCTCAAATCCTTCAACATCCCTCTCTCTCCCTCGGATGATGAGTTAGCTACTAGGATGATGTATGATATACTAAACACTCCATCCAGCACACAGGGAGAGTCATCTACTCAGTCAGAAGGGGTAGTCAATGAAAGTGACTCCTCCTCTGAAGATGAAACTGAAGCAGATGACCAGAACGATCAGGAGGAACAGGTTCCAGTTCCTGAAAGTCCACAAGCATCCACAAGTGATGCACCCTCGACTTCGGAACCTCAAACTCCAACCTCCTCAAATGCAGACCAAAATGTTCACAATCTTGGTTCGGAGGTGACTGTGCCGACTACTCCAGGATCACGACTAAACGTCTATCATCCCCTTGACAATGTTATTGGAGATGTCCAATCAGGAGTACAAACCCGAAATCAGCTATACTCAGCTGATTACGCCTCAGTTATGGAGATGGGCTCATACATGATGGGGCTTATCGCTGTTTTGTCTCGCAGGTTGAGCCAAAATATGTCAGTGAAGCACTAAATGATGAGGCGTGGGTGAGTGCCATGCAAGAAGAACTTCTGCAGTTTAAGAAGTTAGGTGTATGGACACTGGTAGATAGACCTAAAGGTGCTAAAGTCATTGGCACCAAATGGGTACTAAAATGTAAGAAGGATGACCAAGGAGTCATCATAAGGAACAAAGCTCGACTGGTGGTTCAAGGTTTTCGCCAAGTCGAGGGTATTGACTATAACGAAGTGTTTGCAACCGTGGCAAGGATGGAAGCTATTCGTATCTTCCTCGCCTATGCCTCGTACATGAAGATTAAAGTCTACCAATTAGATGAAGAGTGCATTCCTTCATGGTGAAATAAGGGAAACAGTCTATGTCAGTCAACCCGAGGGATTTGAAGACCCTTATATCGGGATAGAGTTTACAAGCTCGACAAAGCTTTATATGGGCTTCATCAAGCTCCTCGAGCTTGGTACGAGAAACTCTCGACTCATCTGTGAAACACGGCTTTCGCAGGGGAGTCATTGACTGTACATGTTTATTAAGAAAAGGATGGTGACCTACTGTTGTACAGATCTATGTTGATGACATAATCTTCGGGTCAAAGAACAAAGAGTTATGCAAAGAGTTTGAAGCAGTGATGAAGAAAGAGTTTGAGATGAGTGCAATGGGGGAGATGAAGTTCTTTCTCGGGTTACAGGTGGATCAAACACCTAATGGGATCTTTCTACATCAGACCAAGTATGTAGGAGACATTCTCAGTCGCTTTGACATGGAGAATGCTTCTGCTGCTGGGACTCACTTGCTACGAATCATGATATAGCACCTGATGAGAGTGGAGATCTTGTAGATGCCACTATGTACCGAGGAATGATTGGATCCCTCATGTATCTCACTGCCTCAAGACCTGATATCATGTATGCTACATGTTTATGTTCCAGATATCAGGCTAAACCTAAGGTCAATCATCTAATCGGGGTCAAAAGGATATTTCGCTATCTAAAGGGTACACCCACCCTGGGGTTGTGGTATCCTCATGATGACGATTTTGAGCTCACAGCGTATAGTGACTCGGACTATGGAGGCTGCAAAATGAACTACAAGTCTACATCAGCAGGGTGTCAATTCTTTGGGAGAAGATTAGTTACATGGCAGTGTAAGAAGCAGACATCGGTTGCATTGTCAACCTGTGAAGCCGAATATGTTGCTGCTGCAAGTTGTTGTTCCCAAATCATTTGGATTCAACAGCAAATGCGGGATTACGGTTTGAAATTCTCTGTCTACTCCTATTTGTTGATAACTCTGCTGCAATTGCAGTAACCAAAAACCCGGTTCAACATCCTAAGACCAAACACATCGGTATTAAATACCACTTCATCAAGACTGTTTTGAAAAGAACTTAATAGATGTGGTTAAAATTAATACTGATTTTCAACGTGCTGACCTCTATACAAAAGCCTTGATAAACCACGTTTTCATTACTTGCTAGAGGTCAACGGCGTTAAAAAGAAAAGTGAGGTAATTCCTGATGAGAATAATGTATAGTCCGATGTAGTTTCGTTAAAGTTTACTTATCTTATGTATCTATTTTTTTTGTCTGTTACATTTAACTTCATGTTACCTTGCTGTTTATTAAAATCCAAAAAATTAAATCCGAAATGATTTTAGTATTTTAGGGGGAGAATATGTCAGCAAGTAATATTACAAAAAAAAATGAGGGAGAAGGGGTAACTAGCTGAAATAAGGTAGATTGTGTCTGTGATACTAATTCAATACCTTGGAATATGATAGTACACAGGACAAATCAAGAGGGATTTTAAAATTTAAGGTTTGAAAAGATGCAAAAGTTCAAAGTATAAGTCTGCGTAGTCTAAGCAATATAAAACGGGGAAAATGATAGAAAACTGGCAACTCCTAAGGTGACACAGAGAAAGCAGACTTAGAGGCTGCTAGACCACAAATGATATGTTGGTAGATTCAACACAATAGGAATTAGACCTGATTGGTGATCTCAAGATCAAACTAAGCTGTTCAACTGACTGTGGACTTCCATCTTATCACTGGTTAACACAATCAAATATATTCCAATAAGGGGTAATGAGCATTTAAACGCCACAAAAGTGTGCGGATGACCAAAATTAGAGCAAGCAAGGAAAAATGAAAGACAAATGCAATAAAGCTAATGGCTCATGTGTTGGTGCATTTTGTGTAAAATAAAAGTAAGCTGCTCTAACAAGGAGATAGGTTGTGTGCCTCTCTGCTGTGCGATGGCACTGACCTGAGGATAAGCATAACCTAGATATTCTAGAATTCATTGTTGTTTGCCCCTCTCTGCTGTGCGATGGCACTGACCTAAGGACAGGCTTCTCTTTGAAAGCTCTAAGAATAGTCTCTTCTTGTAATAATACCCGTAGACCGCTCAAAACCTCTGAGGAATGTTGATTACCATATAAGTGTGGGATCCACAAATGTTAGCTGAAATAATTAAACCTAAATCAGTCACCAGTCTGCGTCAAAAGTCTGTGTATGGATTTAAGTGGACAAATATACTGACAATCATAGTGGCTACCTTCTCAAAAGTTCAACTCAATGTGAAGATCTAAGGTTTAGAGTTCAGTTGATTTCCTTAAGTTGCTAACGACTCTGGATGAATACCGAGAATTGAAGCGTCAAAGAGCTTTAATAACAAGTCCCAAAATGATTTGATATTCTGTATGATTCCAAAATTGATTTGGTCCAGATATGATCAATCTAAGTTAAAGCTGTCTACTCCTAATCAAATCCATTAGATTTTCCTCTTAGGGTTTTATCTCTCACAAAAAGTCCAAACATAAACTTTAGTTGTGTAGTTAGTTTAAGTTACTATGTTTAATTTTTAAGTTGTGTGTCTGTCGGACTACATCAGGGAAATCAGAAGGAAATTAACTTACCTAAAAAGGTCATGTCTGAGATGGCCACATGGTTTTAAAATTTAAAAGGTCACGTCTGAAGTGATGAATGGTTAAGAGCTTACCATGTTATTATCAAAAGTGAAAAGGGTCTGAATAGTAAATGGTAAGCATGACTGTAAACTCACAAAGTGTGACCCATTCGCACTAGTGGATCATGGTTATCACCAACTATGCGAATGGCTTCCAATCGGCCGAATGGACATGAAATGTTTCATACGACCGAATGGAAGGGGGAGAATGAAACAGGAGACCGACAGAGGCTCAGTCGGTCAACTAAAGGAGGAATGAAGGAGACCGAATGAGTCAGTCGACCGACTGAGACTCAGTCGGCCGACTGAATGCGATTGACTAGGCCAATCGTACGACTGAACCTCAGTCGCCGATTGAACTGAGCGATGAGGCCAGTCGACCGAATGAACCTAGGTTAGTATTTAAGGTCTTAACGATCGCATATCACTCATCACTCCAAAAACACCCCAAATCGCGCTCATTACCGTTACCCTGTCGAAATTGCCTCCGATTCGGATACTTTGCGCTTAAGATTCTTCATTCCAGTGACGTTTTACAGGTACACTACTCCTTGAATCATACCAAAATCAGTACATCACCGAACTACAATACAAAACTACATGGATTGAATCAAGAACCGAACATTGAATGACCTAATTGCCTATGTAAATGGAGCAATATGTTAAAATTGAGTGAATAGGTTATTAGTGACAAGTAGATGAGGCAAATGGACCATTACACACTGTTAAAAGACTTAGATTGGTCAAGATTCGACCCACAGGCGATCGAACAGTGGGGCAAGCGACTGGACGTTCGAATGAACTCCAATCGCACGATTGAACCTTGTGATTGGATCATTCGACCGACTGAACCACCCGAATGAGTCCAGTCGGCAGATTGAACTCAATCGCATGCATCAATCAGCCGATTGAACTCAATCGCATGGCTCAATCTGCCGATTGAACTCAATCGCATGGCTCAATCAGCCGATTGAACTCAATCGCATGACTCAAACAGGCGACTGACTTCAGTCGCATGATGATTCATTCGCACGAATGAATCAAACTGACTTTCAACTTTACACTTAGAACAGAAGCTTTCATGTCTTATATAATGGTTCTAAGTCTTGTGTGTTCTATAGGAAAAATGGCTGACCGATGGTCTCTAAATCCAAAGCACAACATTTGTGCCCATTTAGACCACACGACAAGGAACGGGGCCAAGTTCTCCGATATTAAGCCTCCTCAAACGTTCACGGATACATAAGGCTATATCTACGCCCTGCAACCTTACAAATCACTACACCAGGCATTCTGGGAGAATGCCTCAGTGGATCGGTCTCATGAGCCATACAGCATCAGAAGCACCATCTTGGGTCAAGCTATCGACATCACCGCCACGGACATCCAAAGAATCCTTGAGTTTGGAGATGACTCTACTCACCCCACTAGTTACACCCATTGACTGTGAGAGGGTTTTTCTCCGAATCAAGTATGCAGGAGACATCAACTCGGGGGTGCTAAATAAGAGCAACTTGTGCCCTCAATACAAATATCTGGCACTGTGATTCTTAAATGCATCGCTTCGAGAAGGGGTGGCTTTGATGACCTATCAGATCAGATACAGAATGCCTTCGTGGCTCTAGTGCTGAACCACCCTTTCAGCTTCTCTAATATGATCTTCGGGTATTTGATAGAGAACATTGAAACAAAGGGAAAGAAGGTTTTTGTATGTACCCACGATTCCTTCAGATGATATTCAATGAGAAGCTGCCTCAGCTCCCAAAGGAAAGTCAAGATGCTGTGACTTGGAACTGATGGATGATACCACATTGGGTAGGATGGTGGTATATTGGGCAAGCAAGTTAAGCCCAGGAAAAGAGACTGATTGGCCACTTAGCGGATGAAAGCTATGTGGCACCGGGGAGACGCCTATGGCGTCACGAGGACAGTGACTCCGACGTGGAGCCGATTGTCCTCCCTACTGATGACTCTGAGGAGGATGACATTGAGGATGAGGCTGTTCCATCCCGAGGCACCGTGTCTGCCTTGTTCCCTCGGTGTCTGGCTCACCTGCTGAGGTAACTGAGTCAGCAGGATTCCATCAAGATTTTGTGCTTACCGAGGAAGATGAAGATGAATCTTATGAGGAGCCATTGACCCGGACTGTGGGAAGAAAGTGGTTCCCACAGAGCACGGGTTGAGGGTTGTCGGTGAACACCGAGAGGATCCGGAGATACAGAGACTGTCCATCATATGCTCCGGAGTCCTCAGGCGGGGTTGGAGGGGGAGCATCCACCTCGAGGGGAACGAGGAGAAAACGGATGGCTCAACCCATGGCCAGAAAAAGAAAATGCGGAAGGTAACCTTCATCACCACCACATCCCATACCTTCCCACACTACCACCTCTGCAGACACACCTTCCAACCATACCTCTCCCCAGCAGCACCACACCACCACCATACCGATCCCACAAGCCAGACCCCTGCTACCACTACTACATTCCCCCACATCACACCACCATCATCCAGACCTTACCCGATATCACCACCTCCACCACCACCACTAGCCACCAAACGAGCCCTCAGCCTACCCTCACACACCTCTAGATCTCCTCTACCTCCAATAGGGGTAGAGGAACAGCTGGCAGCCTTAAACAGAATGGTGTTACGACTGCTGGCGGTGATGAGAAAAGACCTCTCAGATCCGCCAGCTCACGACCTGACTGCTGCACAATCGCAGAAAATTGCAGAGCAGGATCGAGCTATTAAGAGCAGGCCCAGAAATTGGCTGCTCAGAACACTGAGTTGGACCAACTCCGAGCCAAAAGCGTCACATCAGGTAAGCAGATAGAAGAGTTGGAAAAGGCAAGAGGTCATTTTGTTAAAGTTAAAAGGATCAAAGGAGGAACTCTAAAGATAAAGGATGGAGAAAGAGAGAGTGATGATGATGATGATGATGACAGAGATTCGATGATGAAGAGAAAACAGAAGAGTGGTGTGCTTATGAAGAAACTGAAGAAGGAGAAGCAGCTGACTCTGTCTCAGCTCCCGGTCAAGAGCAGAGAACAAGAACCGACAGGATCAGTCAGCTTCTACTTCTGCACCTTCACACGAAGGACTAGCATACAGGATAAAAGTAAATAGTGGATGTTTATGTTTAATTACTTTTGTATTCTGTATTGAAAAACGATGTACTGAATGTTTATATTAACTTAATGCATTTTGTTTGATCTATTACTAATGATTTGAATGTGAAATGTGTAAATCAAACAGATCCAAAGTACCACAGAGATGAGTTTGATATTGCTCCCCTTCAACAGGTCAAGTCTCACTCACAATGATTCTTGATCTGCAGGGATTGTCAGAAGGTCAGTGAGTTATACACCTGAAGAAGGTGAAATAATTCACCGACCTATCTAACGAGCAACTCGCAGAAATGTTCAGACTCAATCCTGATGATATTGTCAAGGATGCTCCAACAGTTGATTCAACCAGTGACGACGAACTACACGACGTTGATGAAGTTGAGGTTGAAGATATTGCTGCTGAAGAGTACCCTCAATACGCTGACAACGCGGGGTAATGTGGTCCCCAATCTGGGTGAGTCCCTAGTCAGTGATATGTTTGAGGTACTGGACAAGAGGGGCAGAAGCAGGAAGAACGAAGGAACAGCTCAAGCCTCAAACGAAGATGTATACATTCGAAAGGCTGAATGGGCTGAATGTTTTAAGGAAGTCAGAGCCCAACGTGATGCACCGAAGAGGGATGCCTACACCAGTTCTACAGCGTCAAGAAACATCTTACGGTGTCAGGCAGGATTATAGCATGGGCATATTTTGATGATCTTAACGTTTATGCCGTTAAGAGGGAAAAGGGCATAGAGTACTTTAGATTTCCACATGATCTAAAGACTCTACCTGGATTTGAGCTCAACCAGCTAGCCAAGTTGAAGCTCTTGTATGCTGACATGAGAAAATGTCAGCTGGTTTGAGGCTGCCCTCAGAAAGAGTACCACACAGATGGATTAACTTCAGACCTCAACAACCTACAAGGTATATTAGAAGGTCTGAGATGGATGCCATTACTGGAAAACCTAAGATTGTGTTGAAGTGGGTCCTCCTCGCACTATGTCGAGAATCCCTCTCAGGAAATGCCACAGGACTTCACTCCACACTTCAAATGGTGGTACTATGATTGGAGAACTGCTGAAGCTGTCATAGTTCTAAACCAAGGGGATCAAATGGATACTGTCAGGGTATTCGACCCAATGTGGCTAACTAACTTGTCTGCTAATGATGTTTATACATTATACAAGTGGCCACTGTTCTATGACACACAAGACATTGTACAAGCCCTCAAGTTCCCAAAATGTTATACGACTTTGCTTCGCGTTTGATATTCACGCGGGAGTCACAAAGAGGACAAGTACAGAAATATGTGAAGGTAATGAAGAAAACAAGACATTAGAGATCTAGGTCCAAGGGGGAGTTGTTGATACTGTATGTCCCTAGATCGTGATATGTGATGTAGTAGATCTTGTTTGGTATGATTAATGAACTGATGTTGATAGTCTGTTGGTTATAATGTTTAATAGTTCATTAATGAGTCGTAAATGAATTGATTGAGTGTATGATTACTTGAATGATTACATATAATATTATATTAATTAACTAAAACATTCAAACTTAACTTAATGAAGTTCCCATGCGAATGGCTCATGCGAATGAACCATAAGCATGAAGAACCTCATACGATTGACTCAGTCGCACGACTGAACCAGGAGACTGGATCAGTTGTACGACTGTAACATAAGATTGGCTCAATCTCACGACTGAACACTCAGTCGCACGAATGAACCAACCGCATGGTTCAATCGCACGACTGAACCAAACTAATGCTTCAGTCGCACGATTGAATAGTGCCAACCTATAAATACAACTCAATTCGTGAAAAACAGAGAGATTCGTTCAAGATCAATTCCATACGAACCCTAGCCATCCAGAAACCTTCCAAATCGTTCTCCAAGTTCATAGAACACATTAGATCGATTCCTTATCGATTTCTAACGTTAGTTTCAATTCTTGATTGATTCTTCGTGTGTTCTCACTGATTGGATCGCCAATCAAATAGGATTCCGCACTATTTGATCCGGTATACACGTGCTCTCTAGGTATTTCAGTCGAATACCAGGTCCTAACATATATCAAATCTGATTTTTAGTTTTCTTTGTTGACCTAGGGTTCTAAGTTCATAATCTGTTCAAATGTCCGACATTTTATGTTACGAAATTTGAAGATTTTCACCTTTTGTTCGATACTAATATTGTGTAGAATCAAAGATGAGGGCAAATTAGATGAAATGTAACTAAGAACACAGATTGTTAATGGTGATGATGTTGAGAGAAGAACAGTGTTGTTTCGCTAGTCGCACTTTGAAATCTCTCAAATCTGAAAAGTATTAAATGACCTTTTGAAATTGCTTTAAATAGTCAAATGATCGCTTTACAAGTTTTTTTTTTAAGTTTAAGAGCAAATGAGGTCAAATTTTTATTCACATTGTAGCAAATGCGGAAAGGTTTTAGACATCCGCATTTGTTACTGTTGTATATGTGGAAGTAGAAAACTTAAGACTTTGGTCATCCCCATTTGTGTACTGTTTCAAATGTGGAGAAGAACACTAAGATTTAGCTATCTGCATTTGTGTACTATGCAAATGCGGAAGTAGAAGACTTAAGATTTTGGCTATCCGTATTTGTGTGTGTTGCAAATGTGGAAGAACAAAGTTAATCAGTATTTGCACACTGTAGCAAATACGGCAAAGTAAAATTCTTTATCCACATTTACTTCAACAAATACGGGTTGAACAGTTAATTGTCCATATTTCTTGATCATCATCCATGGTGACAGAAGAGATTAGCACTTGTTATTCATTTTGAATGTACATGTAAAGTGTTGATGTCACACACATCCACAAGTGCGGATGAGTAAAAACAAATGCGAGAATGAAAATATCATCTACATTAATAAAATATGGTAGAACACTTTTGTCCGCATAGGTACTTCATACTTTTCATGTATACTTGTTAGACACCAATATGGTAGAGTAAACTCTTTGTCTGTATTAGTTTCACTTTGACATAAACAGTTACCCGCATTGGTTATATGCATGGGTTACCTTCACCTGCATTAACCAATGCACTTACCCACATTAACTTTTAAACTTAATCAAAACTTAATGTTTCTGTATTCGTTTTTCTTGTTATAAAGAACTGTCCTTGATTGAATTGTCTTATGAAGTTATTAACTATTGTTAGGGTTATCACTTCTTTCTTGGATTGACTTGTATGTCGGAAGTGATACAAGTTTCCCATTTCTGACAGATCTTGGACTTCTTATGCTTCCAAGAATCTGCAAAAGCTGAGATACAATGATATAACTTCTACACCAACACATACATTTTTTTGATTTGTTTTGAAGTTTTAAGAAAGTAATTTATGATAGTAAATATCCATACAAACTGGTCAAAATTTTAAATTACTCCCCCTAATGTTTATATCCACATCTAGATAGAAACTTTAAAGTTTTAAAACTTTTGACTATGAAATATTTCTAAGTAATTTAATTAAATTTTGTTATTATGATTTAAGAATGAAGAGAAGTATCTTTTGTTGGGATCTGTTGGTCCATTTGTTCGTATAAGAGTGCAAATGAGATGAAGAATCGTTCAATATCCAACACACAAAGTAAACAACATGAGCAAAGAAGATTGAACACTATAAGAACTCATACAAAATATGACAATGAACATTATTACAATCAAAACATCAAGCACAATGATATTTCTATGTAATAACTGCTTTGAAATGGTAACTTGCAATAATGATAAACGATTAGGGTTTTGCAAGCTTCCCCAACAACGAAAAAGATCAAATCTATATATAGCAGTCTTAGTTTCGCAGACAGTTTCACTGCTACAGAAACTGTACTGCCGAAACTATAGTTTCGCCTGACAGAAATAGTAGTTTCGCCGAGCGAACTAATCAGCTGACTTTGAGCGAAACTGTAGTTTCGCTAGACTGCAAAACTACATAAAACTAAATACATACAAAAGGAAACTAACAAAAGACCTATTACAAGCAAAAGTAAACATCTAAACTAAGGTGAGTCCAACCTATACATGATATTCAATACTCCCTAGGTTGGAACTCACCACCTTCCCTCGTCTTGATGTGTCTTTTCAGCTCCAGTGTCCTTCGTTTCCTTTGATTAATCTTTAGCACCTCCTGCAACAACTTCCTCAGAGGCTTCAGCACATGATTCTCCATGGTTTCCTCCTACTTCACGAGCCCATTGGGACGAGCACTTGCTCGCTCAAACTGCTTGGCCAAATCTTGTATATCCATGTTTAGGTCATCTTGGGCCTTGCTCTCTTGGCTAATCTTTTCACCTCTACCCTCATACCTCTAATCTTGTTTGCTACAGTCATAAAGAGATTGGCTTCCTTCCTCGTTTCCTCACCTGCACCTGCTTTGATATGATTCTCGCAAAGAACCAGCAGGTCTTCATCACGGAAACTATAAAGTTCCATTGGATCAAAAACTTTGAGCTCAACACCATTTTTCACTTTGATGATTGCCTCCCCCGTATTATTATCATAAAACCATTTTCAAAACTCTATAATCGTTGGGGGAGGGGATCTACCAATCTGACCCTATCACGGTCCTTGGGCGTTTCACCCTTAGTAGAATATTTCCCTTGCCGATATCCCAATCCTTGTCTCTCGTTGAGCGTTTCCTCTCAACCTTCATGTATCCAAAAGACTCAAAGTTTTCATTAAGCCCATCTAAATTTCTTTCTCCAATAGAGAGGCTCGTTCACTCAGATTTGCATTTAGTAATGGCAGAGCCGCTAGCCGCCTCAGATCCCATTTTGGCAAGGTCTTGAAAGCCTTCCTTTTATGCATGTAGCTAATTCCACCCACTCTCTTCTTTATCCTGAACATTTGAGGCCGGGTTATAGCACCAACTTATAATCCGCTTGTCAGCCTCTTTCCTATTCAACCCTTCCATGTGTTGGAAAAGGGGAGTTAATTCTTCTGGCTCTTTCTCTTTAACGAACCACTAAGCTTTGTCCATCTCAAATACATCTTCATCAAGCTCTCCTTTCTTGGCTACATAAGTCAATGGCCTCTCATCAACTTCGTAAAATTCTAGTTCGGAATCATATTCTACTAATTGTTCATCATCCTCTTCTTCATCAACTAAGCCCTTTCCTTTCTCACCATCTCTCTCAACCGACTTCTCTCTCACCACTTCTTCTCCAACCAAATCCTTTTCAATATCAAATCCAATGTTCATTAACCCAGCCTCCTGAATATCCTCCTCATTTTCCCTCCCTTCATCTTCATGTCTTATTTCAGGATCTTTAGCACTAGCAGTTGCTGCACTAGATGTGCCCTCTCCTACCCTAGATGAAGTACCCACGTTCAAGAATGGGTACTTTGAAGTATCAATCAAATCATCTAACTCAGATTGAGTTAGTTGATTAGGCAGGCCAGCAGCAGCTTTCAGTTGGGCAATCTCCTCAAACAACTTCTTTAGCAGACAATTTTGATCAACAAGCATCTTCTTCATTCCCTCTATCACTTCATCTTTTTTCTTTTCCATATCTCTTGGTTGGTGAGTTTAGTCTTTATCATGCTCAGTTAGTTTTCCAGAGAACTATTAAGGTTGCGAATCATATCTTTATTTAAATTCCTCTTTCTTCCCTCCTCTCAGTGAATGCTTGATGTCTCTGTTTTGTTCGCCTCTCTGAATCTATTGTATCAGCTTTCTTCTTCGTTCTCTTCTCCTTTTCTATCCATATCTCATCAGCTCTTCATTTACTTCTTCTTCAAAATCATAATCTTTCTCTTTGGCATATCTCTTTCTCCTCTTGCTTGCATCGGACTGTTGGGCTCTGGTTTCTTCAACTCGTTTACTCTCAGACTCATCCACCCTTCTAATGTAGTTCCATCTCTCTGGTGGGTATATGTTTTCCCACAGATGGGTGATCTTTCCACTAAAATCATGTTTGATAGCACAACAATCAGCAAAGATACAGGGATTCATTTGTACCAGCCTTTTCACCCCCCCCGTGTTTTGGCACATTGGTATTAGGTCGTCAAAGATCATTTGAAGAAATCAAGGATACATAGCCATTTATCCATCTTCAAGGCGATGACATTCTCTTCCATGCAGGCAAATATCAGTCTAGCTATGTTAGCCTTCTCTCCTTTGCAGCACAACACCATTGGTTTTTCCCAGTCAATGTTTAGCTTGTCTAATCCACCTTTATGGTGATCTAGACACATGATGAAGACGTGAGCAATAAATCTCCATTCCTTGGAGAGAAATGACTTCTTGATCTCCTTCGGGAACCAAAAGTTGGCCCCTCATAACCCACGCTACTGAATGCTTTGAACACCTCTGTATCAGACATAGAAACCTTTTCACCAGAATCCTCCTCTAGCCTCAGAATCCTCGAAATTGTCTCTGCAGTAATGGCTACCTCATGCTCTAAGACTTTAGCAGTAATTCTTTGAGTATTTCCTCTTGTATCATATTTAGTAGATCTCCAGAAAGCTCTGATATGAAGGTCATATATGGTGGTGGAATGAGATATAGCATAAGCTATAGGAGATCTTTGCAGCTATCTAATATAGTCTCTAAACCCGGCGGCTTTAGGATGTGTATCATCCAGAATAGCAGTGTGTTGTTTCTCATTGAACTTTAGATTTGCCATTTAAACCTGAGATACAAAAAAATGAATTACATTTGAATAAAGTATTATGTATGAATACATATAAATAAGAAAAGATTAAAGAATAATAAAAAATAAAAAGAAATAAAATTAATAAATTCGCTGGACAAAAATATAGTGTCGCACGAAGAGATTTAGTTTCAATAGGCAAAAGTATAGTTTCGCTAGCAAGAGCACACTACTTTCGCCCAAACAGTGACGTAGATTCGATAGGCCCAAACTATAGTTTCGGCACAACGAAACTGAAAATTAGTCAGCGAAACTGTTAAGTTCGCTCGGACAGCATAACCTTACAGTTTCGCTGAGAGTTCATGAACTTTCGTTTAGTTTCGTTGTACAATTCGTAGTTTCGTTGGAAGAACATTGAAGGTACCGAAGAGTCTCGATCAAATATACCCACAAAATGAAATGGTTAACAAGACTAAAGGAAGGTCCTGAGTTCGAGACTTACTTGCAAACAGGAAGCAACTAACAATCAATAACAAAATCTCAGAATCACAAAGTCGCAAGTAAAGGTCACGAAACATGCCTAAGGAATATCGCAGGTCGATAGTGCGAAAGTGAGAGAATAATTTCGCAAAATGACTTGAATAGCATATAGTTTCATAGCATGCGATACTATAGTTTCGCCAGATGAATCTATAGTTTCGCTAAGCGAAGTTGCAATTTCGTCAGATGGAATTCAGATAAAAAGACATCGCATAGGATGAGAATGCCTAGCGAATTTCCAATTCGTCTAGCGAAACAAATAGCGAAATTATAGTTTCGCTGCATTTTTTATTTCATATATATAAACAATTATAACTGAGATCAAAATTGATCAGAGATCACATCCTCAAGATATGTATTGCACAGAGATGAACTTAGTCATCGACTGGCAATGAGGTCATAGCGATAACTGAATCTAATCACAGTCTTTGAATGATTTTGAAATTCTCAACAAGATCAATAACGATTGTTGATATGTTTGTCCACTTAAACCCATGCCTTACCTTTTTCAACAAATAGCAGATGATTTGTTGATGTTCGATTAGATGCTTTAAAAATGATAGGACCCCACAATCATTTGGCAAAAATGCTCACCCAACCTCAGGATTTCTTGAATTTTGATACGATCTTAAGAACAAGTCTTGTACGGATCAGTGTAAAAGATAATCAACAGAATATTTCATTCTGTGATGAATTCATCATTTGGAGGATTTAAAACATCTTAGATCAAGATGGTGAGAGCTCCAGGTCTATACTCACATATAATAGAAGAGATCACCATTTAAATATGTGCCGAACAGAGCTCCAGGTCAGTACTACCGTACAACAGAGGATATCATCACTCCAAGTCAACCAGTTCATTTAACTCTTCCAAGGGGAGAGAGATGACATTGTCTATGTCATAGTTCCTTGTTTGGAGATAGTTTATCCTCACTGCCCTTAACTCATCATTTTGATTATTGGTTTGGGGGCAGCCCTGATTGCAGTCTCCATGAGTCTAGTAGATCCAGAAGAGGAACTTTCTCCCCTCAGCTTTCATTTCCTGCCTCTCTTCTCCTCCTCAATCTCCTCAGATGTCATCTTTCTTTTCCTTTTGTCACTCACAGACCTTTGTGACTTAGGGTGGAGAGAGCTTTAGCCTTTATTGCTTGATGCAGCTTCTGAGCTCTGGCCAGAGAGAGGTTGAGAATTACCTTCACCAGCAGGTGTCTCAAAAAGGGCATTGATCTCTACAGCAATTGTTGGTGATAAGACTGGGCTCTCAGGTTTTGTCACTGGGCCTTCAGTCAAGGTTTCCCACATGAACTAATCTTAGGGTCTGCCTCAACATCCAGTTGACTGATGACATTGCCTGATTCCCATAGTCTTCTTATTAGGGTGAACTCTACAATGATCATGTCTGGGATTCTTTGAGCCAACTTGTCAGCTTGTCTTGATTGGCTTGGATTGACAAGTGGCATGTTGACTAAATACAGACTATCATAATAGTTCAGGGTCTGAAATTTGAAGATCTCTTGCTGTCTTTGAACCTTTATGATGATTAGGGCTCTCCTGTTGATGTCATACCTCCACCCAATGATGTGATAAAGATGGTGGAGATGACATAGCCCTTGGTATCCCTTCCTTAAACAGACTCTGTATTAGGGAGTCTATTGAGTCCATATGAATATGAACTTGAAGAAGTTGTTGAGTAGGCACAATTGCAAGTGAGGATGGTGAGTCCCAATGTCCATACTCCCTGAGAAACTCGCAAGTTTTGTGGCAGTGATGATTTTCTCGCCCTTTTTGGTAGCATCACCCACTTGCATAGGTGAGCCAGGAGTTAGGTCACATCATAGATCATAGGTTGTGTGTTCCTGGTTGAGCTCTTCTTAAAGGTCTCCCAGCTAGTTGTTCCTTAAGATATGAAATCTCAAGTTGCATGTTAGAGATAGTCTTTGCCCTTTTAGTCTTAAATTCCCTCATCTTCATTAGAAGAATCATTGGGGGATGAAATGATTGGACCAAAGTCCTCACTCTCACCACCAGCTTCAAGTTCTTTGCAGCTGGATTTCCTTTACTCACTAGCAATCTCAGTTGAGATGTTAGTGGGCTCAGTTGCCATGGTTGAGGTCTTAATGATGTAATCACTTTCAAAAGTGAGAGCCTCTTCCATATGCACATCCTAAACTTGTTCAGAAGTGTCCACCTTAGTTGTAGGTGATTAATGTGGGCTAGAAGCAGGACACTCAAGAGCACTCATCTCTCTTTGAGTAGGGGAAAAGAAGAGAGAATCATGATACTCACTAAAACCTAAATCTTATCAAATAGAAGTCAAGGTTGGGGATAGGTTAATTTAGATCTAAGGTTGGGGATGGTAACTGTCCCTTGAAGGTTGATCACCTGAATGTTGAGACTCAAAGTGATGGCTTAAGGCATTTTGGGAGAGGTGGCTAATGAGCTCATCAAGCTGAGCATGAGGAACCTCAGCACTGATCCTTGAAGAGATGGGAGTGGTCTGCTCCTCAGGAGAAGTGGGAGCTCTATTGTCCACTTCCTCTTGTATGGGTGAGTGTATGGGGGCCTCCACAAACTGAATAGTCTGAGCAGGGTTTGTTTGTATATTCTTTGGTAGGTGATGGTGATTTGGGGCTGTGTAGGTGGTTAGGATGTAGCAAGTGTGGCTTCAACAATAGCTCGTGCTGCTAGGTTGTCACCTTGAGCAATGAGCGCTAACATTTTTGGGACCAGGGATGTTTCTACCCTAGAGAAGCCAACAGTGGGCTTTCATAGTATTTTAAAGATGCCGAGCTTCATCTGTCCCAGTTTAAGAATGTTACGTGTTCCCCTTAAATGTGAGCCCAGTTCATAATTAAGAATGTACTAGACATATCTAGGAAACATGTAATATTCTTAGGAGTCTAAGCTGGCAATTAAATTAGTATAAACAAATTGAGAATACCTGAACTTGACCCCCTGAATCATTCCATGGATAATGAAGGAGAGATCCTCAGGAATTTGGTCCCATCCACCATGCTTGTTTGATAAGCTGTGGATAACCACATGGAGCAGGAATCTCCACTGGGATGAGACCTTCCCTTTCCTAAAGGTCTTGATAGAGTAATCTCCCTCAGACCCCATCTGCTCAAAAGAATGATTGACAACTTCTTTTGGGAAGAACACCTCACCTTCTTCATCATCCACTGAAGATGCGTATTGATGATGGCCGGAGTGATGAAGACTGTTCTCCCCTGCACTGTGGCAGACAGTGCCTTCTCCCCATCCATTACGACCTCTTGGCAGGTCTTCTAGAATTCAAGAGATGATCCTCATAGAGTGGAGGATCAATGGTTAAGGAGGTGAAGTAGTTGGACAAAGCTAAGAAACGACAAACCTCTGAGAAATGAGGATCTTTCTCAGAGCTTAATAGAGCAACCTGGTTATGTTGCATATGTAACTGCATGGTAAAGTTCGGGTCATTTCTCTGAATAGGGTTAGCCATTGTGAGGTAGCTTAAGGATGAAGAAAGGCAGAAGAAAGAATTTTAGATAGAAATTTGGGGTTTTAGGTTTAGAGGAAGAAGAGGATGATAGAAAGAGGGGAAACCGTTGGGTTTATATGTTAAATGGATTTCAGACAAAGTTTAATGATAGAGGATAAACTTTGAAATCCAGATGTCGGTCCCACCTCTGAAAAAGTAGTTTACTTTTGCTCAAAAAGAAGTTTTCTTAGAAGTCAAAAAGCTTCCAAAGGTAAATTATCTTCGGAAGTTTAAATGAAAAAGCTTTTGAAGCTAAAATGACTTCGGAAGAATTTCCTACGAGTTTTGAAAATTTTGCTTTGGAAGAGAAATTAAGACTTGAATGCTTTGTACACAAAAGAACAAAGCTTCTGAGAGTTAATTTTTTTGGGAAGAAAAAGGTCTTTGAAAACATATAAGTGCCAAATAAATTTTTTTAAGCTTCGGAAGATATTTTAGAAATTTCTTCCGAAGGTAAAAAACTTGGGCAGTTATTTGTTTTAAAAGCATAATTTCTTCCGAAGTTAAAAAACATAACTTCCAAAGGATCAAATTTTTTCATAAATCTAAGGAAAATCTTCAAAAAGATTTTCATCCAAAGAGAAAACAAGAGCTTATGAAAGTGATGAACTAGACAACTTAAGACACACATATTTTAAGAAATAATAAGAATTAGTTTTAAGAAAAACCTACTCGAAGTGATCATCCCAATAGCTGATACAATATATTTAAATCTCTGTTCATCTAAAGCCTTTGTAAACAGATCAACATATTGTTCATCTATGTGAACTTTGACTAGTTTAATTAATCCCTTTTCATAATTATCTCTTATTAATTGATACGTGCTGTTGATGTGTTTGGTCCTTTTAGTGTTGCACAAGATTTTCTGTGATTGAGATAGCACTACTGTTGTCTATGTGAATAGGAGTCTCCTGGATGTTGAACCCATAGTCTAGCATCTGATTTTGAATCCAAAGCACTTGAGCACAGTAGCTTGCAGCAACAATGTATTCAACTTCAGCAGTTTATGCAAAGACACCGGATTGTTTCTTGCATTGCCATCAGACCACCATTCCACCAAGAAACTGACATCCCCCAGATGTAGACTTTGCAGTCATGTTGCAACCACCATAATAACTATTTGTGTATGCATACAGATTGAAGTCAGGATTCTTGGGATACCACAAACCAAGTGTTGAAGCACCCTTAAGGTATCTTAGAATCCTTCTAACAGTGATAAGATGAGACATCTTAGGGTTGGCTTGATATCTTGCACAGATGCAAGTGGCAAACATAATATCAGGCCTACTAGTAGTAAGATACATAAGAGACCCAATCATAGCTTTGTATAAGTGTTCATCTACACTCCCCCTCAAGATCAAGTCCAAGGGAATGGTTTATTGCTATGGGTGTCTTTGCAATCTTACAATTGGTCATGTTGAACCTCTTGAGTATGTCCTGAACATACTTTGACTAACTAATGAAGATGCCATATTCAACTTGCTTCATTTGAATTCCCATAAAGAAATGGTGTTCCCCCATTGCACTCTTTTCAAATCTATCCTTCATCAGCTTCTCAAAGTCTTTGCAGAGCTTTGGATTAGTTGAACCAAAGATGATGTCATACACATATACTTGATCTAGCAATATGTCATTTCCTATCCTTTGATGAAGAGAGTTCCATCTATAGTACCTCTCCTGTATCCATGTTTGCAAAGATACTCAGATAGTGTCTCATACCACTTCATGGGTGCCTGATGCAGCCCATTAAGAGCTTTGTCAAGCTTGCAGACATAATCAGGATGATTAGAATCTACAAAACTAGGTGGCTGTTTGACATACACCTCCTCATCAATCACTCCATAGAGAAAAGCACACTTCACATTAAGTTGAAAGACTATGAAGTTCTTGGATGCAGCAAATGCCAGGAATATCCTAACAGCTTCCAGTCTTGTAACAGGAGCAAAGACATTTGTATAGACAACTCCTTCTTCTTGTGTATATCCTTGACCAACTAGTCTAGCTTTGTTCTTGATGATAATGCCTCTATCATCCTTCTTATTCCTAAACACCCATTTGGTTCTAATGGTAGTCTTCCCACGAGGAAGAGGACAAAGGTTCCAAACTTTCTGTCTTTTGATTGAAGCAGCTCCTCTTGCATAGCTTCAACCCAACTTCTATCCTTTAGAGCCACATGAACTTTCTTTGGCTCTATCTGGGATAAGAAACAAGAGTGGAGACAAACATTTGCTTCATGGGTTGTCTCTTGTTCTTACTCCTGTGACAACATTGCCAATGATGTTTGTGGTGGGGTGGGACTTGTCGATCCTTAGCTAAGGGATCACCACAAGTTGCTAAGAAAGATCTAGATTAGAGAAATTTAGATCTGCCATAGAAGTTTCACCCACCACATCAGCACACTTATCAAGAGAGACTTGATCCAAGGAGTGTGTGACATCATTGATGTTGTCATCTATGGAGTGTGTTGGGTATTCTACCTTTGAAGAAATTGAAGATTTCCAACATTATTAAAATTGAAGATTTGAAGAACAATAGCAACAAAATGTTAGTCTAGGGTTTGTTTTGTAATTATTGTAAATGATAGACTAGTATAAATATTAGAACATATTATCATTGTAAGGTGTGAATAATTCACCACTTGTTAAGGTGAATTAGGTCCATCAACAACCCATCATATCATCATCCTTCATGGATGATGATTTCAACAATATATCAATAAACATGAAACATTAAACACATTGTGTTCTTCATCATGTTCATCATTATTATATTTTAGCATCTAATCATTCAATTGTTTGTCTTTATCAATATAAATCCTAAAATCCAAGCTCATCATTCCTGTTCATATCGGGAACACACAAAACGGGAATGATGAGCTTGGATCTTAGGATTCATATTGATAAAGACAAAAACTTGAATGATTAGATGCTAAAATATAATAATTATGAACATGATGAAGAACACAATGTGTTTAATGTTTGATGTTTATTGATATATTGTTGAAATCATCATCCATGAAGGATGATGACATGATGTTGTTAGTGATGGACCTAATTCACCCTAACAAGTGGTGAATTATTCGCACCTTACAATGATAATATGTTATAATATTTATACTAGTCTAGCATTTACAATAATTACTAAACAAACCCTAGACTAATATTTTGTTGCTATTGTTCTTCAAATCTTCAATTTCAATAATGTTGGAAATCTTCAATTTCTTCAAAGGTAGAATACCCAACAAAGTGGTTATCAGCATCAACAAAGTCTTGATCACTTTCACTACTACCATCATTGTCTTCTGTAGTTGAAGCATCCTTATCTGGTTGTGGAGCCTTTGAGCTGAAATTTGAAGTCATACCAGATGTATCAGCTGAGTTTGTTATTGTGGGGCTGATATAAACCTCATTTGCAAAAGTAGTTCCAACTGGAGCTGAATATGTATTACTTGAAGATCTTCTCAGCTCAAATCTTGGATCAGGATCACTAGTATGTAAATTTTCTGCATATCATGAAACAGTCTCACTAGATTTGTTAAAACAGTTGGTAACTAAATCAAAATCAAAGAGCCAATCAGGACCAGAACCAGCTACACAAGGTGTGTGTTCATTGAAAGTCACATTGGCTGACTCCTCAACAATTCTAGTTCTAAGATTGTATACTCTACAAGCCTTAGCTTGGGAAGAGTATCCAATGAAGTGTCCATCATCTGATTTCTCAGCAAATTGGCAATTTGATCCTTGGTATTCAAGATGGTGCAAGGACATCCAAATGAACTGAGAAAACCAATGAAAGTTTCCTCTTGTGCCAAGTTCATAAGGAGTCTTTCCATGAGTCTTAACTACTAAAAATATGTTCTCCACATACCAGGCAATGTTGGCTGCCTCTGCCTAGGTGATGGGCAGTTTAGAGTCAGACAACATGGTTCTGTAGCTTCAATCAGTGTCTTGTTTCTCCTCTCAGCAACACCCTTCTGCTGAGGAGTCTTGGGAGTAGTGTATTGTCTTGTAATACCTTTTTCATCACAAAATGTATCAATGATTTGGTTCTTGAATTTGGTTCCCTGATCACATCTTATGATTTTGACCTTGTGATCAGATTGATTCTCAATCTTCAAGATGAAGTTCTTTAGAATCTTAGGAGTCTCATCCTGAGTTCTAAGGAAAAGACCCAAGTGAATCTTATAAAGTCATCTATGATCACCAAACAGTATGAGGTCCTTCCTAGACTTATTACACTGGTGGGGCCAAAAAGATCCATATGTAACAAGTATATGGGTGTAGTGATGGAATTCCTTTCCTTAGGCTTGTGAGATACCTTATGCTGCTTCCTTTTCAGGCATGCAACACAATGGTCATCCCTTGTAAACTCTTTCTTTGGCATTCCAGTTACCAAATCATTCTTAATAAGTTTATTCATGTTTATAAAGTTTACATGGCACATTCTTTTATGCCACATGAAAGACTCATCACTATTGGCTTTAGACAAGAAGCATGGAACTTCTCCAGAGAGAGATGTTTCTTACAAATCCATCTTTTACATGTTCCCTTTCCTGGGGGCTCTAAGCAGAATATGCTCATGAGGAATGACCACCCCGGGCTTGAGAACAATGCAATTATGCTCTGTAAAAAGCATGTTATGACTTTGATCACAAAATTGAGATACACTCAGAATATTGTACCCAAGATCCTTGATAAGTTTTACCTTTTCAATGCTGAGCTTACCATTTATGACCTTGCCCTTTCCTGAAATGTAACCACCTTCATCTCCTCCAAAGGCAACTGGCCCTCCATCAATCCTATTAAAGTTCTAGAGTAGTGACCTATTGCCTATGATGTGCCTGGTACAGCCATTGCCAATGATCCAGACATTTTTGTTTGTCTTCAGCTGTCCCTGCACAATAAAAATGATTAGTTACATTTACAAACCCAAGCCTTACTTGTCTTGGGCTCATTAAGAGAAACAGAATGTAATGCAATAGTAATAGATCCTATGGTTGTGCTAAGGGGATCTTGAGCTGTTGTTGATGGAGAATTTCAATCACTTGTTCTTTCTTAGTGTGAATCCAAGGATCATAGTCAGGAATTATCAGTGTTGGTCGAAGACAAGTCAACGTTTGCGGAATCAATGTTGGCTTGGTTAATTGTTTTGTATTAAATTTCAAAATCAATGAAGATTCAAGAACACACTAACATAAACAAAATTAATGAATAATATGTATTTTATTAAAATATGTTAATGATTACAAAATAATGAATGAATGATATCGGAGTTTGTTATGAATGATGTGACGATTGCCAGGGTTTGATTGAGTGAATTGATGCGATGTTTGCTATTTGTGGAATTGTTGTATTGCTATTGTTGTTGCCCTTCAATCAATTGTCTAATAAAGCGTTTTAGAATCGAAACCTAGGATCCATATATATAGACAATGATGTTTCTGTTATAGAAAACATCAAATCTCTTGGGATTTGATTTGTTTGAGTTAAGGAATCATCAGATTTCTTGGGATTCGTATAACTGTCTTGTTGACTTGTTGACTTGTAACACTTGTATTAAACAAGTGTTTGGACTCCGCAGGAATAGTGTCTTCCGTACGAATTTGTTCTTCCGTAGGAATCTTGTTCTTCCGAAGCTGATTTGTTCATCCGTAGGAATTCTTGTTCTTCAGTGCTAGTTGTTCATTGGCAGAGGATCTTCAGATGTAATTTTACTTGTAAGAAACATATCTACGTAAGAACAAAATGTTCATCCGTAGATGTTTTTTACACTTGGTCAAATTCAGAAATTGACCAAGTATAATGTTCGTACCTGCAACCATACATAAATCAACACACATATAAATGGGTTAACCTATATATATAATGCATACACAATAATAAATTACAACCATTCATTACAGATATTAATTCAAGTACTAAGCCTATACAAAATTGACTAGATATACTGATCCTAGACCTAACAATACTCCCCCTTAGGCTTAGATACTTGTAATCAGATCTTCAAAACTAAAAGTTCTTTCATCCATGCCACCATCCTTTTGTTAAAGTATGATGTTGCATCCTTTTGATCATTGTACTTGTACTTGATCTCCATTCTGCATATCCTTTGAGTGTCTCAAACCTCAACCCCAATTCATCTTCTTCAGTGGTGAGTGTTTCTACAACACATTGGTTGTTAACAATCTACAGTCATCTTCTTCTGAGATTCTCAGTTCTGTTTTATCTTTAATGTTAGCTCCCTTTAGCATCCCAACATTATATCTTCTTCTTGTATGCTTTGGCATGCAACTTATCCAAACTTGTATCATATGAATGTATAAGCATAAATCATTTTGAGCTTTTTCATCTGTCAGCTTTAGGAAGAATTTATCATGTAAGAATGATGTGTAGCTGGATGAAGCATTTTGATCTCTGTAGGGTCGAAGATTCTTATTTTGTCTCCTTTCCTACAACCAACATTCCTCAGCAACACTATTTCTTTTGTTTTCTCAACATATCCCCACTCAGTTATGGGAATAGTGTATTGATTTCCTCCAATGACTTTTGATGCTATTGTTTTCCTATTAAAAACAAACTCTCCTTAGAAATTTCATCATCAACTAATGAGGATGAGTTGGTGCCTGATCTTTTCTTTCTATCTAATCTTCTTTTGTGCTCAACATCCTCTCTTTTTGCTTCTCTAATCACATCATCTTTGAATTTCATCTTTAACTTTCCCACCAACACAGAGAATCTCTTCCCCTTGAGTGAATTGGATAGTAGATATTGTAAGATTCTGCCGATCCTTGATGTCTTTCTCATGAAGTTTCAGTACAGCCTCTGTATCATGGAAATATTGAATTCTTCCAAAGGTTTTCTTTTAATTGGACAATCCCAGTTTGGATCAAATTTCCAGGCCATAATCCTGTTCTCTTTTTTAGAACTGGAGGTTGTGATATGATCATATAGCTCTATGAGAGTTGATTTCTGTTCAGTGATCTCTCTAACACTTGTTCCTAATGGCCACACTTTTCCAGGAATGACTGCCCTTGATTCTCTGATAAGTTGTCTTTGCCTTTGTGTTAATCTTTAGATTCAATAGTTATAGGATTAGCAGAGAGTTTGCTT
This sequence comes from Flaveria trinervia, assembly GCA_025506515.1. NCBI lineage: Eukaryota > Viridiplantae > Streptophyta > Magnoliopsida > Asterales > Asteraceae > Flaveria > Flaveria trinervia. The sequence continues at coordinate 3,011,764 of CM046447.1, read as the reverse complement.
GTTGTTCAAATGATGGGTTTGGAGCTTCAGTTCTGAATCTGACTCCAGTATCAAGTTCAACGTTCATTACATGTTCCATCATTCTTCTTAGTTCACCAACACTTCTTCCTTTAAGCTCATGAGCCTTGTTATTATGTCCCTAAATCCAACATACCATATTGTACTTGGTGAGTTTAGCAATGTCACAATGGCCTAGATCTTTCTTGATTTTCTGAATGGCTTGAAAAGTGGTGAATGCTTCATAGTCACAATTTGGAATTATGAACCTAGCAAGCTCAAACTCTTTCAGGATATCCTTCATCTCAGTCAAGTTCATTCTTTCAACCATGTCAAATGGGAATCCATGATTGATCAGGGTCATAAACATAGATGACTCAGGCCTCTCTTCCATGATGTCTTTTGTTGTAAGAAGAACATCAGTCTTTGATTCTTCTTGAGCTTTGTTAGGTTCATCTTCAATCAACTTTTTCCATTCAGCATCACTCTCAGATTCATCAATAGCAGCTTGCTTTGATGTTGACTTTTCCATAGAAGGAGTGTGCTCAGAAGAGGTATGCCTTGACCGTTTAGGAGAATCTTCATTGATTACTTGAATCTTTGTTGAGCCAAACTTCCTCTTCCTGATTATTGAATGATTTGCTTAGAAGATTCAGCAGGTTTCTTTAGTTGTTTGATTCAAGAGCACATATCTTCATTTTCAGTTCATCAATTCTTCTTCTTTTCTTCTCAACAGAGCTGATTGATCATAAAGAGGTGTCATTGATTGATCAATTTTCACTGTTAGCTTCCATTTTCATCTTTCTCTTTCTTACTTCTTCTTGAGTTCAAAGTCTGTTGAAAAAGGGCATCAATCACTTCATTATCGCACACGACATCTTCTCTCAAGCTTGATGATTGATTCTAGTTGCATCAGCATTTCATCCTTCTAACAGTTATTCCTTTCAGCAACTGTATTCTTTGCTTTCTATTGTTGGATTTTAGAACAAGCTTGTGTATTTAGCAACCATATAACTCTAGCTGACATGGATGTCAGAATCACTTAGATCATCTTCAGTGGATGCAATCACATCAACATTTACTTCTTCTTCCTGATGTTGAGAAGCAATCTCATCAACATTTACTTCGTCATGGGCTGCACTTGCTGAGCTTGAACTGGACTCAATAACTTGAACTTCTAGTTCTTGATGTGGTTGTTGTTGTTGTTGATGATCAGTGATTAGAGAGACTGGTTCAGTTTTTTTGACAGTACAAGGGATTCATTTTTGTTAATGACAGTTTAACTGTACTTGCTTATGAGGCTAACTCTATCTCCCCAGTGTAAATGCTCTCAGTGGCTGAATTTCTGGATTTGAAGGTTGTTGATAAAGTTTCATTTGAAGTTGATTTGGTGATTGAGGTGAATTGGAGAGATTGGTCTATGTTTTGGATGGTGGTGATTGTGGTTGGGATGGTGATGGATGAGGTTGCTGATGTATGGGTGATATATTGGGTGAGTGAGTGTCTTGAATAGAGTTGGTTGGAGAGTTCTCTTGTTGATCTTCCCACACAAGCTCTTGAGGAATATTTGCAGTAGCCTCAACCACATGTGCAAACATGGGCATGTCTCCTCCTTCATATTTCCTAGATATCTTATTCAGTACTGATGTGGCAAGGTGTGCTTGAACGAACACACCACCATCCCCAGTTATTCCAGGCAGATAAGCATTAATGATCAGTTACACAAACCTTGGAAACATATACATCTTATCAGCCTTGTGCACTTTGATGTGATCACACAAGCAGTTGATGATGTATTTTGAGTAATTGTAGGTTCTTCCCTCAAAAACACCAATAATCCCAGAAGAGATATGCCTTGAAAATCTATCAAGACCAGATTTTCTGTTTGAGATGCACTGAAGATAAGTGTGGTAGAGAAATCTATACGGCTTGCACAGTCTTCCTTTCTTGATTTCTCCCTTCTCGAAATCACCTACATACCCCAACAGGAGAAAAACATTCTCTGTGTATCATTTTTGAACACATCAGGATGACCGGCTTCAACATCTCCCAACTCAAGAACCCTTCTTATTGTCTATTCATTGATTCTCAACCTTCTATTCTTCACATCAGCAACAATAACTCGACCATCTTCCTCTATTTGGGTGGAGTTCCAGAAATTAGTGATGTGTGATTGGTGAATCACAGGCTCTGCTGATAACACATAGAACAACCTAGATCTTCTTAGTTATCGAATAATATCTTGACACCCTTCTGAAACAGGGTCGTCTGGGTTTAAGAAAGCACACACATTGTGCTCTCTCGCAAATCGATTATCCAAATGTTAATAAGAGAAAGATTTCGTTAGAATCACATTATTGATATGAGAATATGAACAGTTGTGAGATTAAACAAAACTCAAACACATTATTCAATATTATGACATGTTTTACCTTGAAAATAGTGGATTAAGAACACATATATATGTTTGTTTAATGTTGATTTGGTAAGATTTGAATGTTATGAAAGAGGGAAAAGTTTGTTGAGAGTGTGTTTTTCTAGGTCTGAAAAAGTGAACTGAAAAAACGAATAGTGATGTTTGAAGTCAAACAACATCATTTATCTCAGACACGTTAATTTTATCACATTAATGAAGTGGGACCCTCAACAAATTCTTCTGTAGATCATCTACGGATCCCATAAATCATCTGCGGATTACTTAATCACACTGCTGATGAAATATAACTTACATTTTCACAGATTACCAAATGGTGAAATTAAATTATTTGTTAGTCTTTGTTCAACCATAGTTTACCAATATACAGATAAACATTTAAATTTTCAACACTGTAGCTTCTACTGATGCTTAAGATGGCACTATAGCTTCTGCTGATGCTTAAGATGGCACTGTAGCTTCTACTGATGATTAAGATGACACAATGCAGAGAATTATTGTTGTATTGTCCAAGTCCATTGCTTAGAACTATTTATTGCTTTTGGACCTTGTTAACTTTGTATACATGACAATTTAGCACAAGAAAGTTTAAAATGATTTTAAAGAAAATTTCATGTATCCAGGAGCTAAGATGGTGCTCAGATTCCAATTCCTTCAAACTGATAATGAAACAGACAAAGCAGCTCATTGATAAACTTAACTTCATGTATTTATACTCCCCCTAAATTTGTGATTGATGATAACATTAAGAATTTATCATAAATTTCGAAGAAGAATAACATGAGTGACATTTAACTGTATGATGATGAGCAGACATATATTAACATATGATGGGATCATACTATAATACTAAGCCTCTTCCTGATGAGTTATTTTGTTGAATTGATACCTGAACAAAGTTCTGATTGCAAGTATATTTTCCACTTAAATCCATACAAGAGCTCATGTATCAACTAGGCATGCTGTTTATCATGTTTTCAGATTGATTTGGAAATAACTGTTATGGGCTTCACATTTGATTCACAAAGATTTTGTCCACCCTCTGCAAGTCAAATCAATCATTTTTTTCATACTTAAGGACTATGTACTTTAAGTTATAAGTTCTATCTTGAGATGCATTTGGCATCTCATTAACGCAATGATGTAAAAGCTCTAGATTAATATACAATGGATCACATAGAATTCTTTTGAGAGCTTAGATATGATCATCATCAGGTCACCAGGTCTTTGCTCATGTAAAACAGAGGTGCCTTTAACCCAGGTCTTTGTTCACACAAAACAAAGGGATGATGAGGATCATGATCTTTTCACCTTTTGTAACTGGAATTTAGTATGGTGATCATGCACCCAGGTCTTTGTTCACACAAAACAGAGGGAGTATGATTTGCAAAGATTGATATTATAAAGTGTTGGTACATAGTGTGTTTAGATGAGTGATTTGGTCACATCAGAATATTACTCAATTTGTATTCTCAAAATGAAGTTTCCCATAAATAATCACCTAGCATTATGTTTGGCATGCACTCAGTGTAGTTTCCACTCAAGAGAAATCTACTCACATATCAAGAAACTTGCTTTGATTTATTGTTAATTTATGAATTCAGGAATAAGCAAAGATATAGTGTACTATCATTTCCCATGCATATGTCATGCTGAAACATCATTACACATAGTGTTTTGGTAGTTTAAATTGATTAATATAAGTTAATCATGCCTAGAGACTAACCAGACAATTAAATCTGACTGAATCAAAGGCTTTAGTGAGTATATTAGTAAGCTGATTTGTTTATCCACTTTGACAACTTAATCAAACCCTTTTCTGAGCAATCCCACAGAAAATGATATCTTATCTCAATATGTTTTGTTTTACTATATTGCACGGGATTAGCAGTTATAAACATAGCACCAGAATTGTCTAAATAAATTGAAGTTTGAAGGAAGTTGTAACCATAGTCAAGCAATTGGTTTTGCAACCAAAGGACTTGAGAAAACCAGCTGAAGCAGCTATGTACTCAGCCTCAAATGTGGATACAGATACATTGGTTTGTTTCTTGCACTGCCATGATACTAGTCTTGGTCCGATGAATTGACATCCACCAGTTGTTGGTTTTCTATTACTGTTTCATCCATTATAGTCATTGTCTAAGTATGAGTAGAGTGTAAAGTCTCCATCCTTTGGATACCAAAGACCAAGTCCTGGTTTTCTTTGAGGTATCTGAAGATCCTTTTGACAGCATTCAGATGAGACTCCTTCGGATCAGATTGGTACCTAGCACACACACACACAACAAACATAATGTCAAGTCTACTGGAAGTTAGATACATAAATGAACCTACTATTGATCTATATAATTTTTGATCAATAGATTTTCTTGAAGGTTCAGGAACGATCTTGTCAATTGTTGATGCTGGTGTTTTGCATGAGGATACTTGAGCAAGATTGTATTTCTTTAAAATTTGATGTATGTATTTTTCTTGATTGATGAATATCCCATCTGGTTTTTGATGAACGTGAAGACCAACAAAGAAGGTTAATTCACCTATTGAACTCATCTGAAATTCAGATTTCATCAGTTCTTTAAAATTTACACACAATTTCTTGTTAGTTGAGCCAAATATAATGTCATCAACATATATTTGAACAACTGTTAGGATCAGTAATTGAAGTTTGATAAATTAGAGTAGATTGCAGTGGAATTCGAACAAGGAATTAGACAATTTAGCAAGAACTCAATTGATATCAATGGAATAGTACACGGTTATAGAGAGAGAGAGAATTCTGCAAAAGGAATATTTCATTCAAATTCTTTCATGGTGGCTGAAAGTCACACTGTTACAATTAGGTCAATAATCCTTATAATGGAATGTGACGTCTGCTGATGTCACTTGATAGTGACATCTAACAGAATTATACAAACAACTGACATTATTCAAACTACTGAGAATGTTCTCAACAACTGATCACATCTCAGAGAATGCTAAGCACAAGAACATAAAACTACTGAACTAAAACTACTGAAACTATAAACTACTGAAAGGTAAATACAAGTACTGAAAAGGAAAACCATCACAACTACTGAAGTTAATAACTTCAGCTGTTGTGACAAATACTAATCACCTCGGTCTTCAGTCGTTGTCTTCAATCTTTGTTCTTCAGACTTCTATTTCATACGTTGTCTTCAGCTGATAGCTTTAGACTTTGTCTTCAGTACTTTACTTTCAGAGTTTATCTTCAGTTCTTTACTTTCAGACTTTGTCTTCACTAGAAATCTTCAGATCTTATCTTCAGACTTTGTCTTCCGACCTTGTATCAGCTGATGTCTTCAGCTGTTGTGATCTTCTTCAGTTGTTGTGATCTTCTTCAGCAGTTGTAATGTCTGTAGGACATAAAGGTTTTTCTAATCAGGCTCATTGGTTATTTTGGTCCAACAAACTCCCCCTGAACCAATGCAGCCAAAACCTCTAAGTTTATTGATGATCCCACTTATTGTTTGGCAGAAACACCCTCTGATCAGCTTCAGAGGTAATCATGTAAGCACAGACCGGGAAATGTTTCTGATCTTTTGATTGGCTAGTGTGGAAGGGAACACTGTCTTGGGGAAACTGGACACAGAGTCTTGTCCCAACCATGAAACCTAATTCCCATTGATGAGTCTGTAAGACTCTTTGCATAGGCCTCAAGGAGAACAAATTGTTTCCTCCTTGGGAGTTCTTCTGCTTCTCCCTCAAAGAAGACTTAGGGCCATAATATTCAGACAGATATCTTACTGTCTTCCTTCTTCAACTCAAGAGTTGTGATCTCTCTGTATGCGAATTCATCTGGGTGAGCGCCTATTAGCAACAACTGGAGTTCACTCTTTTGAAGAACTTCAAGTCTCTTGTATAACAACCCCTTCTTGATCATTTTGTTTCAAGTAGAGATTGAGGGGTTGTCTTTGAGTTGTGTGCTCTCTTGAATTCTTCTATAATCTCCCAGGGTGAGACTACCATAGCCAACATAATTGCAGCATTCAAAGTCTTCTTCACTTGGCCATGATATCTACTTGGTATGTTCTTCTTGTGTATTCTGGAACTTACCCTGGGGTCTGGCCAAATCCTCACTCTTTCCCTTTGATGCTGGAATGTATGCCTAAGAGTGTACAGCCTCAGAGCTTGTTTCTTCATTTCTTGAATGGATGAGGACTGAGGGAAGTCCTTGTCAACCATTTTGAGAAATTGCTCATCATGCTTCTTGTTGTTCTTCTTCTTCAATCTTCACTTTCACCATTTGCATTTGCAAGTCAGGTGTGTGATCTGTTGACTTCTGGGCTCAGGGTTTTTATGTTTGAGAATAGTAGAGATTGGAAGACTATCTTCATTCTCATCCTCTTCTTCTTCTTCTTCTACCCTCAACACCCTTCTCCTCCTTCTGGGTGTATCACTGGGTGTGGTTTGAGATGGTTTTTGGGGTAATGGAATTGGTTTTGTGGGTTGAGTTGTGGGTGGTTTTGGTTTAGGGATAGAATTGGTAGATTTTTGAGATGATTGCTTTGAGGGTTGTTTTTGAGTGGGAGTATGAGAAGGTTGATATAGCAATTTAGTGGTGAGTTGGCTTTGAGAGCTTTGCCATCTTAATTCTCTTCCTAGCACCTGCTTCATCTAGTGCTTCGATGATCAACCCTTTGTTGTAGCTTCCAGCAGAACAGATTTTCTTGGTTATCTCCAAGATACTGTCTCTGGACCAAGACTTCATCTCTATCAATGACCTTCCTAGATATTTGGCAATAAATCTAATTATAATCTCCAACCTTCCCTATCCATCATACTGTAACTAGCCCATCTTGCTTGAATTTCATGTATCCCAGCCTTCTGATCTCAACATCTAATGTGGCTGTATCATGACCCTGTCTGAAGAGCTGATCTATTATTTTGTCCATAGATCTTCTGTGAGCTTCATCAGCTTCTTTGACTAGTTCTTCTAAGGACTTCTCTCCATCAGACTTTGACTCAGCACTTCTCTTCCTTTTGTAAGTGATCCACTGATCTTTCTGCTCTTTGTTTGTGCTCAACTCTTGCATTGTGATCAGCTGTTTCTTTGAGATCAGTTCTTGTTCTTTCTCCAACTCCTTTTCTTTTTCTGGTTCTATCTCATCCTCTACTCTCTTCCTTTTCCTTTCTTTCACTACCTTAGACTTAGTAGTCTCTCCCTTTGGATGCATTGGGATCAGGGGCTTGAAAGGCAAGAGAAAATGACTTGTGAACAACATCATCAAGGAGTGTTTGGAGATTTGAGGAGATCCTCTATCAATGGCTTTATATACTATCTCAGTGATGATGGGAGTGCTGAGAGGTAAGGAGCTTCGAAAGGTTGCACCATCTGCTCAGAGGGATTTTGTCCCTAAGAGGTGGTGCCAAAAGCAGTGGCTGGTGGCTTAGTTAAATGTATTGGTTGTGTGTTTGGTGAACCTTCAAATGAAGGTGCCATCTGTGGGATTATTGGGGCAGATGGACTTTTATCCTGAGACATTTTGGCTAGCAGTTCTTTGAGTCTGCTCACCTCAGTCTCTAGGATTGTGTTATGGGCTAAGACATCAAAGAAAAAGCCCAGGTCATCATCAGTCTTTGTTGAATCATCTGACCTCCTGATTAAATCAGGATGTACATGCCCTGAGTGTAGATCAGTATATGCATGTGCCCCTTGTTCTTGATTCTGGGGACTTCCTGCCTCTAGACTTTGTCCTTCATTGGCAGTTGCCTCTGGTGAGGTCTTATATATGTACCAACTTCATCCAGTTCATTTGCCGAATCAGTAGAAGTGGCAGCCTGACCCGATGTTCTAACCTCCTCTTCTACACTTGGAGATTGTTGGACCAAAAGAACCAATGAGCCTGATCAGAAAAACCTCTAAGTCCTATAGACATTACAACTGCTGAAGAAGATCACAACAGCTGAAGACATCAGCTGATTACTAGGTCTGAAGACAAGATCTGAATATTTCTACCGAAGACAAAGTCTAAAAGTAAAGTACTGAAGAAAAAGCTGAAAGTAAAGTACTGAAGACCAAAGTCTGAAGCTATCAGCTGAAGACAACGTCTGAAGTAAAGTACTGAGACAAAGTCTGAAGCTATTAGTTGAAGACAACGTCTGAAGTAAAAGACTAAAGAAAAAAGATGAAGACAGATTGAAGACCAGAGTGATCAGTAGTTGTCACAACAGCTGAAGTTATTAACTTCAGTAGTTGTGATGGTTTTCCTTTTCAGTACTTGTAATTTACCTTTTCAGTAGTTTATAGTTTCAGTAGTTTTAGTTAGTAGTTTTATGTTCTTGTACTTAGCATTCTCTGAGATGTGATCAGTTGTTGAGAACATTCTCAGTAGTTTGCATAGTTTCTGTTGTTTGTATATAAATGTTAGATGTCACTATCACAGGACATCAGCAGACGTCACATTCCTTATATAAGGAATGTGACCTAGTTGTAACGTGTGACATTCAGCCACCACGAAAGTATTGATTGAAATATTCCTTTTGCAAAATTCTCTCTCTCTATAACCGTGTGCTTTTCTATTGAATATCAATTGAGTTCTTGCTAAATTGTCTAATTCATTGTTCGAATTCCGCTTGCAATCTACTCTAATTGATCAAACTTAGAGAAGTGATCCTAACAAATGGTATCAGAGCTAGTTAATCATTGATTGATTGACATTGATCATTGAAAATGCTATTTCGATATCTAAGTTTGATCGAATTAGTATATTTGCAAGAATTGGTTATAGAGATTGTTGAATTCTACTGCTTTCGGTTATTTGCTTTGAGATTTCTCTTGGTCCATATTGAGTTTGTTGTGTTTTGTGCTAAATCAGTTAAAACTTAATTGAATTTGATTGAGTCTGAGAATGACTACTCCTTCTAATGACCCTCACAATACTGGTTCCTCAACCAAGCCTCGATGGGTTGGATGAGTATAACATATGGCAACGAAGAATGCTCCATCACATATTGTAACAGTTAGGTTGTTGGACATCTGTGGTACATGGTCCACACAAGCCTATGGTGAACAATCCGGAAAGGAAACCAACAAAATGGTTCTGAAGAAGAAGGAACAATACTCAGATGAGGATCGAAAACTGTTTGAGATTGATGCTAAAGCACATGGAATTCTGGCCATGGCACTGCCGAATGAAATCTATTCTGGGCTTATGCATCATGAAACTGCTCATGACCTTTGGAATGCATGAAAGAACAATTTGTGGAACAGATGAGGTCTTAAAAAACAACAAAGAAATCCTTGCCCAACAATATGAGACATTCTCTCATAGGAAGGGGAGACACTGACTCAACCAGTTTGAGCGTTTTTCCTGTTTGATCTCTGAGCTAAAAATGGTCAAACATGAATACACTAATAGCCAGATAAACAACAGATTCCTAAGATCACTGCCTGAGAGATGGGACACATATACCATTGTCCTACGCTCCAGTGCAAATCTGGATAGCCTATCTCTTACCCAACTCCATGGGAAACTGCTTACATTTGAAAGAGAGATAGAGCAGAAAAGGAAACTGGCATCATCAGGAAAGCTCACTCGACTTTGTACCAGGGAACACTGCCTTGGTTGGTCATGAGTCAGAATATGCTGCATCAAAAAGCAATTATGATGAGCATATAGATTTCTCTTCAAACAGTTCTGATCATGCATTTGTTAGTGTGATAGTCAGCCAGGCTGTAATAGTGACAATTTTTGCTTCATTATGGATGATTTGAAAGGTATTGCTGATGATGAATTAGAAGAGATGGATATTCTAAGCCAAATGGCCTTGATTAATATCAAATCTCAAAAGTTCTACAAGAGAACTGGCAGGAAATTTCCAGGACTCTCTGGCAAAACGAAAGTTGGTTTTGACAAGAGTAAATTGAGGTGTCACAAATGCCACAGGCTTGGGCACTTTGCAAGAGAGTGTATATCAGTTGGATCTAACTCCTCTGCACCCTTTGTGACTTTTCCAAGCAATAGTTCACAAAATAGAGGGCAACATCCTGCTAGTTCTGGTCATCACTCACAACCTATATCTCCTGCATATTTTGTCCCTCAGGGTCCAATGCCATATCTATATCCTGCTATTACATGCCACAGCCAAATCAAGTTCAAGTTCCTATTGCACAACAACCTCACGCCTTACCTGAGCCTCAACCATCTCAATCATCTAAATCACAACCTTATCATAGCTTCTTCACCCCTAGTGCTATTGACTGGAGCAGTCTACCAAATGATCTTTCTGGTAATGAGCAATTATTGCTAGTGATGGTCAACATAGTGGTGACATCCTTTTGGGAATCTTGCTCTCATGGCCCTGGAGTCTACTGAGGGTTCATGCTCCAATGCATCTTCATCATAGGTAACCAGGTATCCTCTGAGGCTAAGGCCAAGCTATGTTCTGAATCTTGCATAGTTGCATTTATCTCTTTTAGAGAGGCAAATGTAGCTTTAATAAATCAAAATCTTGAGCTTGAGCAAACCCTTTCCAAATGAAAAGCTGAATATGAGTCTGTCCTTAAAGAAAAAGATGATGAGATTTATAAGCTTAAATGCCAATTAAATGATGAAAAGGCTAAGCTAGAGGTTATTCTTGAGAACCACAGAGATCTCAAATAAACACTTGCAGCTACCCAAGTTGAGTGTGACCGCTGGGTATCATCCTGCAAGGGATTTGAAATGCTTCTCAACAAGCAAACAGCTTCGAATGTGAAGTTTGGAATAGGTTACAATCACATTGCACCACCTACAGATTTTACTCCAAAATCAATAGTAAAATTGAAGGTGAAAGTAATTTCCAAACCACATCATCATGTGTATCATCCTCAAGTGATCACCCAAGATCAGAAGATGAAATCAGTGTTGATACCTCAGCAAATCAATTGCCTGATGGGTTAACTACTGATAAGCACATGAAGCTGAGTACTTCAGATGTTATCCCTCAAAGTACCTCAAGTACTGAAGGGCAAGTCACAACATCTAAAAAGCATTTCAAATCAACTGAAATAAAAGGATTAACAACTGCTGAGGAATCTATCGATACGGTCTTTCAGGACGGATAGAGAACAGCTGAAGAACAAGTCTTCAGTTGTTACAGATCCTTCTGTACTTAACACAAGTACTCAAGGAGGAAGTAGTAAAGATCACACCTTCAGTAGTTTCCACTTCAGTAGTTGATCAATCCAAGATGAAGAATAAGCCATGTGAAATATGTGGTAAATCAATCATCTTTCTGATGAATGTTGGTACAAAAAGGGTTCTAAACTCAACAGAGATAAGCTCATTAAAATTCAGATGGATGAAATGAAAAATGAATTTGAGACCAAGTTTGTACCACAGTCATCCCAATTGATAAACCCAAGGCTTCACCCAAATCCAAAAAGAAGGATAGGGTTATCATAAAACAGCTGATAGTGTTCCTCATGATAAAAATCAGACTAAGTCTGTGATTTCAAGGAGCAAATGGTGGGCCACAGGAACTCATCAAAAACAAGCATGATGGTCACAAAGAGCTGAAAGCTTTAGCTACAAATCAGACACAACTTGTTATGATGGTTCAGTATTGTTGGAAGAGTTAACCAACTAGATGCACCTGTGATCAAACCACTAAGAAGGTATTCCAAGCCCAAATTCAAGGAATCCATTTCAGCACCATCTCCACCTTCATCAGCTGTTAATCATGAGAAACAAGTTATGGTTAAATCTGTTGATGAAAACAGACCCAAAACCAAAAAGGTTTGGGTCTCAAAACCTAACTAGTTCCTTGTGATTAATGCAGGGTTCTTCAGCATGCCAAAGGAGCATCTGGTATGTAGACAGTGGAGGATTATCATATGACAGGGAGCAGTTCTCTTCTTAATGACTAATCTCAAGGAAAGAAGGATTTGTTTCATTTGAAATGATGCTAAGGGTTACATCATCGGGAAAGGATATGTGTCTAATGGAGAACTCAGATTTGATGATGTTAACCATGTCGAGAATCTCAAGTATAATCTACTGAGTGTCAGTCAGATGTCTAATAAAGGGCATGTTGCACTATTCACAAGCCAGAACTGGAGGATTCTGTCTTCCCAAGTTCTGAGGCTGATTGACAAGGTATTGGATGAACATACTCTCCTGAAGGCAAACGGATTAGAAGAGTATATGCCCTGGATTTATCAAAGAAGATTGATTGAAGGGTCATCCTTTCTGTTCTCCAAAGCGTCTCCTGAGGAATCTAAACTGTGGCACAGAAGGCTGGGTCATGTACATCTCAAAAACATGAATCAACTGATCCACAATACTTTAGTGAGATGTCTACCAATAAAGGAGTTCTACTGTGATGAATCCTGCACTGCTTGTAAGGAAAACAACACACAAAGTCTCATTCCGTCCTATTGAAGAACCTAAGTCCACTGCCTGCTTGCAGTTACTGCACATGGATCTATTTGGTCCTGTGAGAGTGATTAGCATGGCAAAGAAGAAATACTGTCGTAATTATGGATGATTACTCTAGATTTGTATGGACTTTCTTCTTGCATTCAAAGGATGAGGTTGCTCAGACGATTTAAACTTTGTGTTGTATGTTGAGAAGAAGTATTCCCTATCAGTCAAGTGTATAAGGAGTGATAATGGAACAGAATTCAGAAACCATACACTTGATGATTTTATCTCTCAAAGGGAATCAAGAGGTAGTTTAGCATCCCAAGGACTCCAGAACAATATGGAGTAGTGAAGAGAAAGAACAGGACCCTAATTGAAGCTGCAAGGCCCGTTGGCTGACTCTGGTTTGCCATTGACCTTTGGGCTGAAGCTGTCAACCCAGCTTGCTATGTGCAGAATAGAGTTCTAGTAATCAAAGGTGATGAAGACTCCATATGAAGTTCTACATCATTTGGCTCCTCAAATTTCATTCTTCAAAGCTTTGGGTGTCCTTGTTTCATTCTCAACAGAAAGGATCAACTCCACAAATTTGATCCTAAGGTGGATGCAGGGTATTTTGTAGGATATTCATCCACATGCAAGGCTTACGAGTCTTCAACTGCAGAACAAAGATAGTTGAAGAAACCTTGCATGTAAAGTTCAATGAATCTCCTAAGGATAAAATTCCACTAAACCCTATGGACTTGTTTGATCTGGATACACTGCAATATGTTCCTTATCAACCTCCAGCTGTTGCACATCATGTGAATAGATCATCTTCTGCAGCAAGTCTTCCACCTGGTGGTACTGAAGATGATGATGATATCAGTACTCACCTTTTCAAGTTTAGTGATCAACTGCCTGAGTCCACTAAACTTGATGTTCCTGTAGCTTCACAGCTCTATCCATAACAAATGCTGATGAGATTTCTGACTCCTCTACATAATTTGAATTGCCATCTCATACTTGGTTTCTAGTGTCTGGATCAACATCTACTTCTCTATTGAACCTGCTACAAACACTTGCACTGATCTTATAGTGTACCAAGAGCTGAAGAATCACCCCATGTCTCAAATCATTGGTGATATCAATGCTGATGTCTCAACCAGGAGTCAATTGTCCCACTTCTTCTTCTATGCTCTCTTCATCAGTCAGCTAGAGCCAAAGAACTATCATGTTGCTTTAAGAGACAAGGGACGGTTGAAGCCATGCAGCTTGAGCTACTTCAGTTCAAAAAGCAGCAAGTGTGGGAACTGGTTCCGCTACCCCTAGATTTCAGGCTGCTCCTAAAGAGTCTCATTTGATTGCAGTCCAGAGGATCTTTAGATATCTACAAGGTACACAATCTCTAGGTCTTTGGTATTCCACTGGACACTCTTACAAATTAGTTGCTTTTTCTAATAGTGACTATGCAGGGTGTAAGTTAACGAGAAAGTCAACTTCTGGTGGATGTCAATTCCTAGGCAATTGTTTGATTTCTTGGCAGAGTAAGAAACAAACATCTGTTGCCACATCCACTGCTGAAGTAGAGTACATTGCTGCTGCAAGTTGTACATCTCAGGTACTCTGGCTTCAGAACCAATTATTGGATTGTGGCATTACAGAGACTAAGACTCCATTATTAATGGATAGTGCTTCAACTATGTGTATTGTCAAGAATCCAGTCCAGCATTCTAGGACCAAACATATAGAGATCAGACACCATTTTATTAGGGATTGTTTTGAAAAAGGTCTGGTTGATCCAAAGTTTGTGCCAAGTGCTGTTGAGCTTGCAGATATATTTACTAAGCCTTTGGATAGTTCAACTTTCGAAAACCTTGTGTTAAGGCTTGGTATGCTGCAGCTAGAATAAGTGACAACTACTGATGCTCTCAGTAAAAAAGTACTGATGACCATTAGTAAAAGTGTCACAAATATGTACTGATTCTGTTAAAAGAAACTGATGCAGTTACAAACTACTGATTTAGTTAGAACTACTGATGTCAGTAAAAACAGATAAGTACTGATGTCGTATGAAACAACTGAAAACAACTAAAAAGTCTGATGAGTAAGTGTTGAGGACAATATGAAACAGCTAAAAGCTAAGAGTTGACGAAAACTACTGATGAGAAATTTCTCTTCAGTCGTTTCCACAAACGGCTGTTTCACCTTAAACAACTGATGACAAAACCATGTCTTCAGTAGTTTCACAACTACTGATGACTAACACCATGTTCTCAGTTGTTTTCTACACCTGAAGACAAAACCAAGGTTTTCAATAGTTTCATAACTACTGATGACTAAAACCAAGTCTCCAGTGGTTTTCAAATGTCTGATAGTTAAAACCAAGTCTTCAGTTGTTTTCATACAACTGCTGACAACACCAACACATTCAGTCGTTTTCTTTTGAGCCTTTTTTTAACCTATAAATACCTGCACTTATAGCTGAACGTTTCATTAGCCGTTTTATATCCTTTTCTCTCTCAACAATGGCGACCATGAAACTCAAACCCAGACACAACTGTGTGCCTAGCTCTCGAAATCGGCCTTTTGGAACAAATTTGATAATGCCATCGATCTTATGGTGGATTCCCAATACAGAACCGCCTTATTTGCATGATGGCACCTGTATTATAGAATACCCGAAAGGCACCATTGATATGTCTTTCATCAACAACGGGTATGAAGGAGACTTGAGTGCTACAACCATTCTCAAAAAGCACTTCCATGATGCTAAAAGACTTATCTTCCACATGGTGAATGTCTACCTTGCTTCAAAGACATCTTCATGGGATCAGATGTCCTCAAGATGGCAACAGGTATTGTACTCTATCTTTGAACGACAAACTCTAAATTTTTCTGAGATAGTGTTTATGGAACTTAAGGATCTGGCTCAGCAACCTGTGACAAATAGATGGCTACTATATCCCAGGTTTCTGATGGCCATAATTTTAAATCAATTAAAATCTGACGGCCTTGTTGGTCTTGGAGTCCATGTTCTAGCTATTTTAGCTAAGGTATACTCCAGACATAACTCTGACCCTACTCTCAAAGCCCGACTGCTCAAACCCAAGCAGAGGGAACCCACAGCCTCCACCTCCAGATCCGAAGTCCCCACCAAACACAAACCTCAAAAGCCCAAAAAGGTTACTCAGGAGATGAGTCCCCTGCGGATGCCCCTATACCACCATACAGGAAACATATGGTTCTAACCCCCCAGTCATGTCAAAGACTCAACCAGCTGAAACCGCATAGGTATCCTCGCAACAAGATCCTGTTGCAACAACAATTCGGGATACCACATTACTGGAACCTATCTCAGTTGAGAAGGTTACCATTGAAGAGCATCTCTCACCCCGGGTGCAATCTGCGTCTGACCAATCTCCAAATGCAACCACCCTCAAAGCCCAACTCTTATAGTTGCTAAAGTGCTGAGTCAGCTACATCCTCACCCTCTCCCAGACTCCAATTAACACTAGGAATACCTCAAGAATTGAGGGGGAGGACCAAAATGCTGCTGATAACCCACAACACAGGGGTTATAATGTTCAATCTCCAAGTGTAAAGAGGGGGTTAGAACATTTGGTCAGGCTGCCACTTCTACTGATTCAGCAAATGAACAAGATGAAGTTGGTACCATATATAAGACCTTACCAGAGGCAACTGCCAATGAAGGACAAAGTCCTGAGGCAGAAAGTCCCCAGAACCAAGAACAAGGGGCACATGCTTATACTGATCTACATCAGGGCATGTACATCCTGATTTAATCAGGAGGTCAGATGATTCAGCAAAGACTGATGATGACTTGGGCTTTTTCTTCGATGTCTTAGCCCATAACACAATCCTAGAGACTGAGGTGAGCACACTCAAATGCTGCTAGCCATAATGTCTCAGGATGAAAGCCTATCTATCCCCATTGACTCACAGATGGCACCTTCATTTGAAGGTTCACCAAACACACAGCCAATACACTTAACTAAGCCACCAGCCACTGCTTTTGGCACCACCTCTCAGGGACAAAGCCCTCTGAGCAGATGGTTGCAACCTTTCAAAACTCCTTACCTCTCATCACTCCCATCATCACTGAGATAGTCCATAAAGCCATGATGAGAGGATCTCCTCAAATCTCCGCACACTTATTGATGATGTTGTTCAAAAGTCACTTTCTGCCTTTCAAGCCCCTGATCCCAATGCAACCAAAAAGGGGGAGACTATGAGTCTAAGGCAGTAAAAGAAAGAAAGAGAAAGAGAGTGGTCAATGAGAAACAACAAGAAAAAAAGGAGCTAGAGAAAGAGAAACAACTGATCACTTATAAAAGGAGAAAAAGTGTTGAAACACAAGAGCCTGTTGGAGAGAAATCCTTAGAAGATCTGGTTAAAGAAGCTGATGAAGCTCACAGCAAATCTATGGACAGAATAATAGACCAACTCTTTAGACAGGGCTTTGATACAGCCACTTTAGACACTGAGATCAGAAGGCTGGAAGTTGAGGAAATACAAGAAAGATGGGCTAGTTACAGTGTGATGGATAGGGTAAGGTTGGAGATAATGATCAGATTTATTGCAAAATACTTGGGAAGATCATTGATTGAGATCAAATCATGGACCAGAGACAGTATTCTGGCAATAACCACCGGAATCTGTTCTTCTGAAGCATTCAATAAGGGGTTAATTATAGAAGCATTGGATGAGGCAGGTGTTGGAAGAGAACTGATATGGCCAAGCTCTCCAAAGCCAAAATGACCACAAAAATGCTAGATCAGCCTTCCCTAACTCCAACTCATAAACAACCAACTCCAAAACCTGCCAACCCTATCCCTAAACCAAAACCACTCACAACTCAACCCACAAACCAAATTCCATTACCTCAAAACCCACTCAAAATTGAGGGTAGAAGAAGAAGAAGAGGAGGATGAGAATGAAGACAGTCTGCCAATCTCTGCTGTTCTCAAACTTAAAGCACCTGAGCCTAGAAGTCAATAGATGATCACACCTGACTTGCAAATGCAAATGGTGAAAGTGAAGATTGAAGAAGTAGAACAACAGAAGCAACATGATGAGCAATTTCTCAAAATGGTTGACAAGGACTTCCCTCAGTCCTCATCCATTCAAGAAATGAAGAAACAAGCTCTGAGGCTGTACACTCTTAGACATACATTCCAACATCAAAGAGAAAGAGTGAGAATTTGGCCAGACCCCAGGGTAAGTTCTAGAATTCATAAGAAGAACATACCAAGTAGATATCATGGCCAAGTGAAAAAGACTTTGAATGCTGCAATTATGTTGGCTATGGTAGTCTCACCCTGGGAGATTATAGAAGAATTCAAGAGAGCACACAACTTAAAGACAACCCCTCAATCTATACTTGAGAACAAAATGATCAAGAAGGGGATGTTATACAAGAGACTTGAAGATCTTCAAAAGAGTGAACTACAGTTGTTGCTAGAAGGCTCTCATCCTGATGAATTCGCATACAGAGAGATCACAACTGTTGAGTTAAAGAATGGGAAGACAGTAAGATATCTGTCTGAATATTATGGCCCAGAGTTCATCTTTGAGGGAGAAGCAGAAGAACTCAACAAGGAGGAACAAGTTGTTCTCCTTGAGGCCTATGCAAGAGAGTCTTACAGACTCTTCAATGGGAATTAGGTTTCATGGTTGGGACAAGACTCTGTGTCCAGTTTCCCCAAGACAGAGTTCCCTTCCATACTTAGCCAATCAAAAGATCAGAAACCTTTTCCCGGCCTGTGCTTACATGATTACCTCAGCAGCTGATCAAGAGGATGTTCCTGCCAAAGAATAAATGGGATCATCGATAAATCTAGAGGTTTTGGCTACATTGGTTCAGGGGGAGTTTGTTGGACCAAAAGAACCAATGAGTCTGATAAAAAAAACCTCTAAGTCCCACAGACATTACAACTATGAAGAAGATCACAACAGCTGAAGACATCAGCTGATTACTAGGTTTGAAGACAAGATCTGAAGATTTCTACTGAAGAAAAAGTCTGAAAGTAAAGTACTGAAGAAAAAGTCTGAAAGTAAAGTACTGAAGAAAAAGTCTGAAGCTATCAGCTGAAGACAACGTTTGAAGTAAAGTAGTGAAGACAAAGTCTGAAGCTATCAGCTGAAGACAACGTCTGAAGTAAAAGGCTGAAGAACAAAGACTGAAGACCAGAGTAATCAGTAGTTGTCACAATAGCTGAAGTTATTAACTTCAGTAGTTGTGATGGTTTTCCTTTTCGGTACTTGTAATTTACCTTTTCAGTAGTTTATAGTTTCAGTAGTTTTATGTTCTTGTACTAAGCATTCTCTGAGATGTGATCAGTTGTTGAAAACATTCTCAGTAGTTTGCATAGTTTCAGTTGTCTATATAAATCCGTTAGATGTCACTATCAAGTGACATCAGCAGACGTCACATTCCTTATATAAGGAATGTTGACCTAGTTGTAACGTGTAACATTCAGCCACCACGAAAGTATTTGATTGAAATATTCCTTTTGCAGAATTCTCTCTCTCTCTCTCTCTCTATAACCGTGTGCTTTTTTATTGAATATCAATTGAGTTCTTGCTAAATTGTCTAATTCATTATTTGAGTTCCGCTGCAATCTACTCTAATTGATCAAACATAGATCATTGATCCTAACAAAGATTGAACATTATAACCCCTGTGCTGTGGGTTATCAGCAACATTTTGCTCCTCCCCTCAATCTTTGAGGTATTCCCAGTGTTAATTGGTTTTAGGGAGGGGGTGAGGAATGCAGCTGACTCAGCACTTTAGCAACTATAAAGGTTGGGCTTTGAGGGGCGGTTGCATTCGGAGATTGGTCAGAAGCAGATTGCACCCGGGGTGAGAGATGCTCTTGAATGGTAACCTTCTCAACTGAGATAGGTTCCAGTAATGTGGTATCCCCAAATTTGGTTGCTACAGGATCC
The DNA here is from genome assembly GCA_025506515.1 of Flaveria trinervia. Lineage (NCBI taxonomy): Eukaryota > Viridiplantae > Streptophyta > Magnoliopsida > Asterales > Asteraceae > Flaveria > Flaveria trinervia. The sequence goes on along the minus strand of CM046447.1, from coordinate 2,992,012 downwards.
TGTGGAGAGGATACGTGTGCAGTTTCAGCTGGTTGAGCCTCTGACATTACTGGGGGGTTAGAACCAGTATGTGTTTCCTGTATTGGTGGTACAGGGGCATCCGCAGGGGACTCATCTCCCTGAGTAGCCTTTTTGGGTTTGGGGTTTGGGTTTGGTGGGGACTTTGGACCTGGAGGTGGAGGCTGTGGGTTCCCTCTGCTTGGGTTTGAGCTGTCGGGCAGCCCCTTTGAGAGTAGGGTCAAAGTTATGCCTGGAGTATACCTTAGCTAAAACAGCTGGATCAGGGACTCCAAGACCAACAAGGCCTTCAGATTTTAATTGATTGAAAATTATGGCCATCAGAAACCTGGGATATAGTAGCCATCTGTTTGTCACAGATTTCTAAGCCAGATCCTTAAGTTCCATAAACACTATCTCAGAAAAATTTAAAGTTTGTCGTTCAAAGATAGAGTACAATACCTGTTGCCATCTTGAGGACATCTGATCCCATGAAGATGTCTTTGGAGCAAGGCAGACATTCACCATGTGGAAGATAAGTCTTTCAGCATCATGGAAGTACTTTTTGATAATGGTTGTAGCACTTAAGTCTCCTTCATACCCGTTGTTGATGAAAGACATATCAATGGTGCCTTTCGGGTATTCTATAATACAGGTGGCATCATGCAAATTTAGGATTTTGCGAATGATGTCAGGGGTGATTACCACCTGTTTCTAGTTGACCAACGACTGAAGAATGATTTGGCTATCATTTTCACGGTTGTTACAAGATGTTGGTCCAGAATTGGTTTAAGGAATCAGGTTATATGGTAGGATTCAAAAGAAGGCGGTTCTGTATTGGGAATCCACCATAAGATCGATGGCATCATCAAATTTGTTCCAACAGGCTGATTTCAAGAGGTAGGCAACATAGTTGTGTCTGGTTTGAGTTTCATGGTCGCCATTGTTGAGAGAGAAAAGGATAGAAAACGGCTAATGAAACGTTCGGCTATAAGTGCAGGTATTTATAGGTTAAGAAAAGGCTGAAAAGAAAATGACTGAAAGTGTTGGTGTTGTCATCAGTTGTATGAAAACAACTGAAGACTTGGTTTTAACTATCAGACATTTGAAACAACTAAAGACTTGGTTTTAACTATCAGACATTTGAAACAACTGAAGACTTGTTTTGGTCATCAGTAGTTATGAAACTACTGAAAACCTTGGTTTTCTCTTCAGGTGTAGGAAACAACTGACGACTTGGTATTAGTTATCAGTAGTTGTGAAACTACTACAGACATGGTTTTGTCATAAGTTTTTAAGGTGAAACAACAGTTTGTGGAAACGATTGAAGACAAAATTCTCATTAGTAGTTTTCGTCAATTCTTAGCTTTTCAGCTGTTTCATACTGTCCTCAACACTTACTCATTAGAATTTTTAGTTGTGTTCAGTTGTTTCATAGGACATCAGTACTTATCTGTTTTTACTGACATCAGTAGTTATAGCTACATCAGTAGTTGTAACTGCATCAGTTTCTTTTAACAGAAAGTACAATACTTTTTAAGTAATTTAATATTAGTAGTTATAAAACAACTGAGAATAAAACTTATCAGTACTTATTTGTGACATGTTTACTAATGGTCATCAGTACTTGTTTACTGAGATCATCAGTAGTTGTCACTTATTCTAGCTGCAGCATACCAAACCTTAACACAAGGTTTTGGAAAGTTGAACTGTCCAAAGGCTTAGTAAATATATCTGCAAGCTCATCAGTACTTGGCACAAACTTTGGATCAATCTGACCTTTTTCAAAACAATCCCTAATAAAATGGTGTCTGATCTCTATATGTTTGGTCCTAGAATGCTGGACTGGATTCTTGACAATACACAGAGCTCAGGCACTATCCATTAACAATGGAGTCTTAGTCTTGGTAATGCCATAATCCAATATTTGGTTCTAAAGCCAGAGTACCTGAGATGTACAACTTGCAGTAGTAATGTACTCTACTTTAGCAGTGGATGTAGCAACAGATGTTTGTTTCTTATTCTGCCAAGGAATCAAACAGTTACCTAGGAATTCACATCCCCCAAGTTGACTTTCTCGTTATCTTACACCCTGCATAGTCACTATCAGGAAAAGCAACTAATTTGCAAGAGTGTCCAATGGAATACCAAAGACCTAGAGATTGTGTACCTTGCAGATATCTAAAGATCCTCTTGACTGCAATCAAATGAGACTCTTTAGGAGCAGCCTGAAATCTAGCACAAACACAAGTTGCAAACATATATCTGGTCTAGAAGCTGTAAAGTACATCAAGGACCCAATCATACATTTGTAAAGTGTTTCATCAACAGCTTTACCTTTCTGATCTACATCTAGTTGTGTGGTGTTGCACATGGGAGTAGAACAGGGCTTACAGTGTTGTAAATCAAACTTATTCAAAAGATTTTATGTATATTTTGACTGATGAATGAAGGTTCCATCATCCTTTTGTTTGATTTGCAAGCCAAGAAAGAACTGTAATTCTCCCAGTGCACTCATTTTAAACTTTTGTTTCATTAAACTTGTAAAATCATCACACAACTAGGGATCAGAGGAAGCAAAAATTATATCATCAACATAAATTTGAACAAGTAGCTTATGCTGATCCACTTTCTTAATAAACAAAGTTTTATCTATGGAGTCTCTAGTGAAATTATTTTGAAGAAGAAAATTTGAAAGTGTTTCATACCAGGCTCTAGGAGCTTGCTTCAACCCATAAAGAGCCTTATCAAGTTTATACACCCAATCAGGATGTTTATTGTCCTCAAAACCTGGTGGTTGACACACATAAACCTCTTCTTTTATTTTTCCATATAAAAAAGCACTTTTGACATCCATTTGAAAAACTTTAAGATTGTGGAATGCAGCATAGGCTAAGAACAATCTAATTGCCTCCAGTCTGGCTATAGAGGCAAAGGTTTCATCATAATCAATACCTTCTTCTGAAAACCCCTATACAACCAGTCTAGCCTTGTTCTTGACAATAAGCCCATTTTCATCAGTTTTATTCCTAAACACCCACTTAGTGCCTATTGCACACTTACCTGGGGGTAGAGGAACCAGTTCCCACACTTGCTGCTTTTTGAACTGAAGTAGCTCAAGCTGCAGGCTTCAACCAATCCATTGTCTCTTAAAGCAACATGATAGTTCTTTGGCTCTAGCTGACTGATGAAGAGAGCATACAAGCAGAAATTGGACAATTGACTTCTGGTTGAGACACCAGCATTGATATCACCAATGATTTGAGACATGGGGTGATTCTTCAGCTCTTGGTACACTATAATCCCAGTGCAAGTGTTTGTAGTAGGTTAAGCAGCAACAGATGTTGATCCAGACTCTTGAAACCAAGTATGTGATGGCAATTCAAATGATGTAGAGGAGTCAGAAATCTCATAGCATTTGTTGTGGATGGAGCTGCTGAAGCTACAGGAACATCAAGTTTAGTGGACTCAGGCAGTTAATCACTAAAGTTGAAAAGGTGAGTACTGATATCATCATCATCTTCAGTACCACCAGGTGGAAGACTTGCTGCAGAAGATGATTATTCACATGATCTGCAACAGCTGAGGTTGATAAGGAACATATTGCATTATATCCAGATCAAACAACTCCACAGGGTTTTGTGGAATTTTATCCTTAGGAGATTCATTGAACTTCACATGCAAGGTTTCTTCAACTATCTTTGTTCTGCAGTTGAAGACTCTGTAAGCCTTGCATGTGGATGAATACCCTACAAAATACCCTGCATCCACCTTAGGATCAAATTTGTGGAGTTGATCCTTTATGTTGAGAATGAAACAAGGACACCCAAAGCTTTGAAGAATGAAATTAGAGGAGCCAAATGATGTAGAACTTCATATGGAGTCTTCATCAACCTCTTTACTAAAACTCTATTCTGCACATAGCAAGCTGTGTTGACAGCTTCAGCCCAAAAGGTCAATGGCAAACCAAAGTCAGCCAACATGGACCTTGCAGCTTCAATTAGGGTCCTGTTCTTTCTCTCCACTACTCCATTTTGTTCTGGAGTCCTTGGGATGCTAAACTGCCTCTTGATTCCCTTTGAGAGATAAAAATCATCAAGTGTATGGTTTCTGAATTATGTTCCATTATCACTCCTTATACACTTGACTGATAGGGAATACTACTTCTCAACATACAACACAAAGTTTATAATCGTTTGAGCAACCTCATCCTTTGAATGCAAGAAGAAAGTCCATACAAATATGGAGTAATCATCCACAATTACCAGACAGTATTTCTTCTTTGCCATGCTCACACTCTCACAGGACCAAATAGATCCATGTGCAGTAACTGCAAGCAGCAGTGGACTTAGGTTCTTCAATAGGAGAGAATGAGACTTTGTGAGGTTTTCCTTTCAAACAAGCAGTGCAGGTTCATCACAGTGGAACTCCTTTATTGGTAGACCTCTCACTAAACTATTGTGGATCAGCTGATTCATGTTTTTGAGATTTACATGACCCAGCCTTCCATGCCACAGTTTAGATTCCTGAGGAGAGGCTTTGGAGAACAGGCAAGGATGAGCCTTCAAATCAATCTTCTTTGACAAATCCATGGCATATACTCTTCCAATCCTGTTGGCCTTCAGGAGAGTATGTTTATCCAATACCTTGTCAATCAGCCTCAGAACTGTGAAGACACAATCCTGCAGTTCTGGCTTGTGAAAAGTGCAACATGCCCTTTATCACACATCTGACTGACACTCAGTAGATTATACTTGAGATTCTCCACATGGTTAACATCATCAAATCTGAATTCTCCATTAGACACATATCCTTTCCCGATGATGTAACCCTTAGCATCATTTCCAAATGAAACAAATCCCTTCTTTCCTTGAGAGTAGTCATTAAAAAGAGAACTGCTCCTATCATATGCATAGATCCTCCACTGTCTACATACCAGATGCTTCCTTGGCATGCTAAAGAACCCTGCATTCATCACGGACTAGTTAGGTTTTTCAGACCCAAACCTTTTTGGTTTTGGGTCTGTTTTCATCAACTGACTTAACGATAACTTGTTTCTCATGATTACAGCTGATGAAGGTGGAGATGGTGCTGAAATGGATTCCTTGGATTTGGGCTTGGAATACCTTTTCAGTGGTTTGATCACAGGTGCATCTAGTTGGTTAACTCTCCCCAACAAATGCTGAACCATCATAACAGTTGTGTCTGATTTGTAGCTAAAGCTTTCAGCTCTTGTGACACATCAGTACTTGTTTTTTATGAGTTCTTGTGGCACACCATTTCCTCCTTGAAATTCACAGACTTAGTCTGATTTTTATCATGAGGAACACTATCAGTTGTTTTATGATAAACCCTATCCTTCTTTTTGGATTTGGGTGAAGCCTTGGGTTTATCAATTTGGGAGGACTGTGGTACAAACTTAGTCTCAAACTCATTTTTCATTTCATCCATCTGCATTTTAATGAGCTTATCTCTATTGTGTTTGGAACCCTTTTTGTACCAACATTCATCAGAAAGATGATTGAATTTACCACATATGTCACATGGCTTATTCTTCATCTTGGATTGACCAACTGCTAAAGTGGAAACTACTGAAGGTGTGATCTTCCGTACTTTCCTCCTTTCAGTACTTGTGTTAAGTACAGAAGGATCTGTAACAACTGAAGACTTGTTCTTCAGCTATTCTCTATCCATCCTGAGAGACCGTATGATGATTCCTCAGCAGTTGTTAATCCTTTTATTTCAGTTGATTTGACATGATTTCAGATGTTGTTACTTGCCCACAGTACTTGAGGTACTTTGAGGGACAACATCTGAAGTACTCAGCTTCATGTGCTTATCAGTAGTTAACCCATCAGGCAATTGATTTGCTGAGGTAGCAACACTGATTTCATCTTCTGATTTTGGGTAATCTTGAGGATGATACACATGATGATGTGGTTTGGAAATTACTTTCACCTTCAGGTTTTACTATTGATTTTGGAGTAAAATCTGTAGGTGGTGCAATGTGATTGTAACCTATTCCAACTTCACATTTGAAGTTGTTTGCTTGTGAGAAGCATTTCAAATCCTTGCAGGATGATACCCCAGTCACACTCAACTTGGGTAGCTGCAAGTGTTTCTTTGAGATCTTTGTGGTTCTCAAGAATGACCTCAAGCTTAGCCTTTTCATCATCTAATTGGCATTTAAGTTTATAAATTCATCATCTTTATCTTTAAGGATGGACTCATACTCAGCTTTTCTTTTGGAAAGAGTTTGCTCAAGCTCAAGATTTTGATTTATTAAGGCTACATTTGCCTCTCTAATAGAGATAAATGCAGCTATGCAAGATTCAGAACATAGCTTGGCCTTATCCTCAGAGAATACCTGGGTTACCTGTGATGAAGATGCATTGTAGCATGAACCCTCAGTAGACTCCAGGGCCATGAGAGCAAGATTCCCAAAAGGATGTTCACCACCATGTTGACCATCACTAGAAAATATTGCTCATTACCAGAAAGATCATCTGGTAAACTGCTCCAGTCAACAGCACGGGTGTGAGAAACTATGATGAGGTTGATTGAGATGGTTGAGATGTTAGAGGCTCAGGTAAGGCTTGAGGTTTTTGTGCAATAGGAACTTGAACTTGATTTGGCTATGGCATGTAATAGCAGGATATGGATATGGCATTGGACCCTGAGGACAAAATATGCAAGGGATAGTGGTTGTGAGTGATGACCAAACTAGCATATGTTTGCCCTCTGTTTTGTGAGTTATTGCTTGGAAAAGTCACAAAGGGTGCAACAGAGTTAGATCCAGTTGATCTACACTCTCTTGCAAAGTGCCCAAGCCTGTGGCATTTGTGACACCTCAACTTACTCTTTTCAAAACCAACTTTAGTTTTGCTAGAGAGTCCTGGAAATTTCCTACCAGTTCTCTTGTAGAACTTTTGAGATCTGATATTAATCAAGGCCATTTAGCTCAGAATATCCATCTCTTCTAAGTCATCATCAGCAATACCTTTCAAATCATCCATAATGAAGCACAATTGTCACTATTACAACTTAACTGACTATCAACACTAACAAATGCATGATCAGAACTGTTTGAAGAGAAATCTATATGCTTATCATAATGGCTTTCTGATGCAGCATATTCTGACTCATGACGAACCAAGGCAGTGTTCCCTAGTACAAAGTCATTAGTGAGCTTTCTTAATGATGCCAGTTTCCTTTTCTACTCTATCTCTCTTTTAAATGTAAGCAGTTTCCCATGGAGTTGGGTGAGAGATAGGCTATCCAGATTTGCATTAGAGCATAGGACAATGGTATATGTGTCCCATCTCTCAGGCAGTGATCTGAGGAAACTGTTGTTCATCTGGATATTAGTGTATTCATGTTTGACATTTTCAGCTCAGAGATCAACATGAAAAACTCTCAAACTGTTGAGTCAGTGTCTCACCCTTCCTATGAGAGAATATCTCATATTGTTGGGCAGGATTTCTCTGTTGTTTGCTAAGACCTCATTTGTTCCACCAAATTGTTCTTTCAATGCATTCCAGAGGTCTTGAGCAGTTTCATGATGCATAAGCCCAGAATAGATTTCATTTGGCAGTGCCATAGGCAGAATTCCATGGGCTTTAGCATCAATCAAAAAATAGTTTTCAATCCTCGTCTGAGTATTGTTCCTTCTTCTTTGGAACCATGTGGTTGGTTTCCGGATTGTTCACAATAGGCTTGTGTGGACCATGTACCACAGATGTCCAACGACCTGAACTGTTAACAGACAGGTGATGGAGCATTCTTCGTTGCCGTATGTTATACTCAGTCCTAACCAGCATCGAAGGCTTGGTTGAGGAGCAGTATTGTGAGGGTCATTAGAAGGAGTAGTCATTCTTAGATTCAATCAAATTCAATTAAGTTTTAACCGATTTAGCACAAAACACAACAACTCAATACGAACCAAGAGGAATCTCAAGCAAATAACCGAAAGCAGCAGAAATTCAATCTCTATAACCAATTCTTGCAAATATGCTAATTTGATCAAACTTAGATATCCAAATAGCAGTTTGAATGATCAATTGTTAGATCGTCATGATAATGATTAACCTGCTCTGATACCATTTTAGGATCATGATTTATGTTTGATCAATTAGAGTAGATTGCAGCGGAATTCGAACAAGGAATTAGACAATTTAGCAAGAACTCAATTGATATTCAATAGAATAGTACACGGTTATAGAGAGAGAGAGAATTATGCAAAAGGAATTTCATTCAAATGCTTTCGTGGTGGCTGAAAGTCACACTGCTACAATTAGGTCAACATTTGTTGGACCAAAAGAACCAATGAGCCTGATCAGAAAAACCTCTAAGTCCCACAGACATACAACTGCTGAAGAAGATCACAACAGCTGAAGACATCAGCTGATTACAAGGTCTGAAGACAAAGTCTGAAGACAAGAACTGAAGACTACTACTGAAGACAAAGTCTAAAAGTAAAGAACTGAACACAAAGTCTGAAGCTAACAGCAGAAGACAAACTCTGAAAGTAAAGTACTGAAGACAAAGTCTGAAGCTATCAGCTGAAGACAAAGTCTGAAAGTAAAAGTCTGAAGAACAAAGTCTGAAGAACAAAGACTGAAGACAAGACTGAAGACAAAGACTAAAGACCAAAGTGATCAGTAGTTGTCACAACACCTGAAGTGATCAACTTCAGTAGTTGTGATGGTTTCCTTTCAGTACTTGTAATTTACTTTTCAGTAGTTATAGTTTCATAGTTTAGTTTCAGTGGTTAGTTTCAGTAGTTTTATTATTTTGTACTTAGCATTCTTTGAGATGTAATCAGTAGTTGAGAACATTCTCAGTAGTTTGCATAGTTTCAGTAGTTTGAATAATTCTGTTAGATGTCATTATCAAGTGACATCAACAGACGTCACATATCCTATATTAGGAATGTTGACCTAATTGTAAAGTGTGACATTGAGCCACCACGAACGCGTATGAATGAAATATCTCTTTTGCAGAATACTCTTTTTCTATAACCATTTACTGTTACATTGAATATCAATTGTGTTCTTGTGAATTGTTTAATTCGTTGTTCGTACTCCGCTGTAATAATCTCTAATTAATCAAACTTAGATCACTGATCCTAACCAATTGGTATCAGAGCAAGGTTAATCATTGATCGATCTAACAAATGATCATTGAAACTGCTATTCGATATCTAAGTTTGATTGAATTAGCATATTTGAAAGAATTGGTTATAGATCACTGAATTTCTGCTGCTCTCGTTTATCTGCTTTCGTTTATCTACTTTGAGTTTTCTCTTGGTTTATATTGAGTTTGTTGCGTTTTGCACTAAATCAGTTAAAACTTAATTGAATTTGGTTGAATCTGAGAATGACTACTCCTTCTAATGACACTCACAATACCGGTTCCTCAACCAAGCCTCCGATGCTGGTCAGGACTGAGTATAACATATGGCAACGAAGAATGCTTCATCACCTGTATGTTAACGTTCAGGTTGTTGGACATCTTGTACATGGTCCACACAAGCTATGGTGAACAATCCGAAACCAACCAAATGGTTCCGAAGAAGAGGAACAATACTCAGATGACGATCGAAAACTGTTTGAGATTGATGCTAAAGCGCATGGAATTCTGGCCATGGCACTGCCGAATGAAATTTATTCTAGGCGTATGCATCATGAAACTGCTCATGACCTCTGGAATGCATTAAGGAACAATTTGGTGGAACAGATGAGTCTTAGCAAACAACAGAGAAATCCTTGCCTAACAATATGGACATTTGTCATAGAAGGTGAGTCACCGACTCACAGTTGAGCATTTTTCCTGTTTTATCTTGATAGGATCTCAGCATCTACTTTGATCGATTCGAATGATTTCAGCAGCGGAATATAGTACCAACTAGCACAATTCGAGCAAGATACTAAAGATATAGCAATGAACAGAATTAGTTATAGAGAGAGAAAGTTTCTGCAAAAGGAATATTTCATTCAATCACACGCTTTGGCATGGCTTTCGCTAAATTACAATTTAGGTCATTCTTCCTTATATAAGGAAAGATGACGTAGGCTGATGTCACTTGATAGTGACATCTAACCGTTATTTAACAAACTACTGAAACACTAAAACTACTGAAGATGTCAAGCAGCTGACATCTTCTTACAAGAAGCTAAGGTTTACTTATTACAAAACTACTGATTAGAAACTACTGAAACTACAACGACTGAAGAACAAGCTCTTCAGTTTTTACAAAACTACTGAAAGTAAAAACATAAAACTTCTGATAAACACAACTACTGAAGAAGTACTCTTCCGCTGTTGTGACAAACTACTAAAATCAGCACTTGGTCTTCAGACTTGAACTTAGACGTTTCATCAGCTAATGACTTCAGTAGATGTCATCAGCTGATGTCTTCAGTCTTTGTCTTCAGACTTTGTACATCAGTTGTTGATCTTCAGCACTTGTGGACTCTTCAGCTGTTGAACTTCAGTACTTTGGTCTTCAGCTTCAGCACTTGTATTCTTCAGCTGTTGAACTTCAGTACTTTGGTCTTCAGCTTCAGCACTTGGTCTTCAGCTGTTGGACTTCAACACTTTAGTCTTCAGCTTCAGCACTTGTGTTCTTCAGCTGTTGAGCTTCAGCACTTTAGTCTTTAGCTATTGAAGTCTTCAGTACTTGATCTTCAGCTGTTGAAGTCTTCAGCACTTGTCGAACTGCTGATGAAGCCTTCAGCAGTTGTTGTGATATCATGTGGGACTTAGAGGTTTTCTGATCTTGGCTCATTGGTTCTTTTGGTCCAACAAACTCCCCTGAACCAATGCAGCCAAAACCTCTAATTGATTTATTTTCCCACTTATTGTTGGCAGAATGGTTGGTCTTTTTCCTTCTTGATCAGTTGAGAAGATGACCCATATAAGCACTGGCCTGGGAATGAGTCTCTGATGATTTGGTTGACAATGTATGGATGGGAGCTCTATATTGGGGAATTGGACACTGAGCTATTCCCCCATCCATGAGACTCACTTCCCAACTATGCGCTTGTAGGATTCCCTGGTGTAGGCCTCCAAAAATACAATTTGTTCCTCCATGGTGAGCTCCTCTGCCTCACCATCGAAGAATCCTTCTGGCCCATAGTACTCAGACAGGAATTTGACCTGTTTTCCATTTTTGAGTACCACTGTTGTAATCTGTCTGTAAGCAAATTCATGAGGATGATGACCTTCTAACAGCAGTGGTAACTCATCCTTTTGATCTCATTCAGCCTCTTATACAACAGCCCCTTTTGATCATTCTGTTCTCCAGCATCTTTTGTGGGGGCATGTTTGAGGTGTAGGCCTTTTTGAAATCTTCAGGATTTCCCAGGGTGAGACTACAAGGGCTAAGGAGATCACTTCAGCTACAATCTTTTTCACTTGCCCATTGTATCTCTGAGGAATATTTTCTTTTGTATCTATGAGCCACCCTAGGATCAGGCCAAATTCTTACTCTTTCTTTCACATACTGAAAAGTATGTCTAAGAGTATAAATCCTCTGAGCTTGTTTTTCATATAATGATGGAGGAAGTGGCTGCATATGCTTTATCTACTCTCCTCAATAACTCTTCATCATGCAATCTGTGTTGTTCTTCTTCTTCCAATTTCACTTTGATTGCATCTCTTTGTTGCTCAGGAGTTATTGCAAGAGAGAGATCTTTGGCCATAGGCAACTGCAGAACAGCTGAGATGGCAGCCTGTCTTCATCATCATCTTCTTCTTCTTCCAGCCTCAACACCTTCTCTTCTTTTGCTTAGGTGCATCATCGGCTGTTGGTTTTGAGGGTAAGGGAGTTGGTTTTGTGGGTTGTGGTTGTGGGTGTTGGAGAGGGAATGTTGACAGGCTGAGTTAGCATTTTGGAGGTGAGTGTGGCTTTTGAGTGTTTGGCTAGCTAGTCCTGCTCCCTGCTCCTGCTTCATTCAAAGCTTCTATTACTAATCCCTTAGTATATGCCTCAACGAACAGATCTTGGAGGTTATGGCCAAGATGCTGTCCCTAGTCCATGATTTTATTTCGATCAATGATCTCCCAAGGTATTTGCTGATAAATCTGATCATGATCTCAAGTCTTTCTCTATCCATTGTGTTGTAGCTGGCCCATCTTTGTTGAATCTCTTGATCTCTAATCTTCTTATTTTAGAGTCCAGCTTTTCAGTATTGAAACCTTGCCTGAACAGCTGATCAATGATATTGTCCATTGATCTGTTGTGTTCAGCATCAGCCTCTTTAACCATTTCATTCAAGTTTTTTCTCTTTTTCAGCACTTTCTTTTTCTTATATGTGACATGAAAGTCCTTTTGACTTTCATGTACTTTCTCCTTTTCAGCTCCCTTCTCATTCGCATTCTCCTTCTCTTTCTCAGTCTCATACACACAGTCCTTCTCTATTTCCACTTCTTGTCCTTCTCTTTCTCTTTCTCCTTCTCCATCCCCTTTCTTTTAGCTTTCACTGCTGGAATCTCCCCCTTTTTGGGTGCATTGGTTTTAAGGGTTGATCAGCAGAAAGCTTTTGGCTCAGTACATCCTCCACCATAGGTTGTAAGATAGAAGAAAGTCTCTCATCAACAGTTTTAATGACAAGTTCAGTTATCTGCGGTGTGATGAGAGATAGGGGATTTTGAGGGATAGCATCCATTTGCTCAGGGGGGTTTTGGTCCTGAGAAATGGTGCCAGAAACAGAGGCAGGTGGCTGAGATTCTTTGAGTGGCTGGTGTTTAAGTGACCTTCAGAGGAAGGTGCCATCTGTTAGGTTGATGTGGTGGCAGATGGTCTTTCTCCTGAGAGAGTTTGTCAAGTAGTTTTTGCAGCCTACTGACTTCCTCCTCTAGGATTATGTTCTGGGCAAGAACATCATAAAGAAGCTCAGATCATCATCAGCAGATGCTGAATCACCTGACCTCCTGCTTGTAGCAGGATGTACATGCACTGGGTGTAGACCAGATGTAGCATGTGCCCCTTTGTCTTGGAACTGGGGACTTCCAGCCTCAGGACTTTGTCCTTCATCAGCTGTTGCTCTGGTGAGGTCTTAGTTATGTTACCAACCTCAGTCTGATCATATGCTGATTCAGAAGAGGTGGCAGCCTCACCAGATGTTCTGATCTCCATATCCACACCAGGAGATAGAACATTTAAACCCCGGTGCTGTGGGTTGTCAGAAGCATGTGTATCCTCTTCCTCAATTGTTGTTGTTCTCCCTTTGTTGGTGGTTGTAGGGGAGGAGGAGAGGCATGCAGCTGAGTCAACACTTTAGCAATTATAATGGTTGGACTTTGGGGGGCATTTGCATGGGGAGAGGGGATAGAAGCTGATTGCATCCGGGAGAGGGATGCTCTTCAATGATAACCTCCTCAAGTGAGAGAGGTCTCAGTAATGTGGTTTCCCCTGAAGTGGTTGCAACAGGATCCTTTTGAGAGGATACCTGTGCGGCTGTTGCTGGTTGAGTCTTTAACACCACTGGAGGGTTTGAAACAGTAGGGTTATCCTGTTTGGGTGGTACAGGAGCATCATCAGGGGACTCATCTCCCTAATTAGCTTGTTTGGGTTTGGATTTTGCTTGGTGGGGACTTTGGATCTGGCAGTTGAAGCTGTGGGTTCCCTTTGCTTGGGTTTGAGCAAACGGGCAGCTTCTTTGAGAGATTGGTCGGAGTTATGCCTGGAGTATACCTCAGCTAGAACAGCTGGTGCAGGGACTCCAAGGCCAACAAGGCCATCAGTTTGTAATTCATTTAAAATTATGGCCATCAGAAACCTGGATATAATAGCCATGGTTTCCCACAGGTTTCTGTGCCAGATCTTTGATTTCTAGAAACACAATTTGTGAAAAATTAAAGGTTGTGTTCTAGAATTGAATATAATACTTGTTGCCACGGGAAGACATTTGATCCCATGAGGATGTCTTCGAGGCTAAGCAAACATTCACCATATGAAATATCAGTCTTTCAGCATCAGGGAAGTTCTTCTTCAGTATGGTAGCAGCTCGAAGATTTCCGTCGTACCCATTGTTGATGAAGGACATATCAGTTGTGCCCTTCGGGTACTCAGTCATAGCAGCAGTAGCATCTTGTAAATTTAGCACTCGACGAATGCTATCAGGTGTAACCTCTACTTGTTTTTGGTTGACCAATGACCGAACAGAAATTTGGTCGGAAGGCACATCAGTGTGTGAACGTAGGCATTGGACCAAAACTGACTTAGTGACTCTGGGTAGATGGTCGAGTTTAAGAGCAGAGTAGTACTATACTGAGAATCAGCCATTAGGTCTATGGCGTGATCAAACTTTGTCCAGAAGGCCGATTTCGTGAGGTAGGCGACGCAATTATGTCTGGGTTTTAGACTCATGGTTGCCATTTTTGAGAGTATGAAGGTCAGAAGAACGGCTAATGGACCGTTTGAGAAGAAGACAGGTATTTATAGGGTGGGATAGGAAAAGGCTAAAAGAAAACTACTGAAGGTTTTGGTGTGGTCATCAGCTGTTTGAAACTACTGATGACGTGGTATTAACCTTCAGAGGTTTAAAACGACTGACAGTGGTGGTGTTGTCATCAGGTGTTATAAAACAACTGAAGACTTGGTTTTGACCATCAGACGAGTTGAAACAGCTGAAGTCTTGGTGTTAACCATCAGTATTTATGAAACTACTGAAGGTCATGGTTTTGACTTCATATGATGTAAACAACGAGGACTTGGTGTTTGTCATCAGTAGTTGTGAAACTACTGAAGACAGTGGTTTTGCCATCAGTTGTTGTAAACAACTGAAGACTTGGTATTAGTTATCAGTAGTTGTGAAACTACTGAAGACTGTGGTCTTGCTTCAGTTGTTTAGAAACAGCAGTTGTAGAAACAACTGAAGAGAAATTACTCATCAGCTGTTTTCGTCAATTCTTAGCTTTTCAGCTGTTTCATACTGTCCTCAACACTTACTCATCAGACTTTTCATCTGCTTTTCAGGTGCTTCATAGGATGTCAGTACTTATCTGTTTTTACTGATTTCAATAGTTGTAACTACATCAGTAGTTTAGAACAGATAAAGTACTTCAGCACTTGTGAGGCATTTAGCCTTCAGTAGTTATAAAAATACTGAGGGTAAGGAAACTCATCAGTACTTATATGTGACATGGTTACCAATGATCATCATACTTATTACTGAGATCATCAGTAGTTGTCACTTATTCTAGCTGCAGCATACCAAGCCTTAACACAGGTTGTGGAAAGTTGAACTATCCAAAGGCTTAGTAAAAATGTCTGCAAGCTCATCAGCACTAGGCACAAACATAGGATTAATTAGACCCTTTTCAAAAAAATCTCTTATAAAATGATGTCTAATTTCTATATGTTTGGTCCTAGAGTGCTGGACTGGATTTTTGACAATGCAAAGAGCTGAAGCACTATCCATTAATAACGGAGTCTTAGTCTCTGTAATGCCATAATCCAAAAGTTGATTCTGAAGCCAGAGTACTTGGGATGTACAACTTGCAGCAGCAATGTACTCGGCTTCAGCAGTGGATGTAGCAACAGATGTTTGTTTCTTACTCTGCCAAGAAATCAAACAGTTGCCTAGGAATTGACATCCACCAGAAGTTGGTTTCTGGTTAACTTACACCCTGCATAGTCACTATCAGAGAAAGCAACTAATTTGCAAGAGTGCCCAGTGGAATACCATAAACCTAGAGATTGTGTACCTTGCAAATATCTAAGATCCTCTTGACTGCAATCAGATGAGACTCTTTAGGTGCAGCCTGAAATTTAGCACAAACAACATGTAGCAAACATAATATCTGGTCTAGAAGCTGTTAAATAATCAAGGCCTATCATACATCTGTAAAGTTTATCTATGGAGCCTCTAGTGAAATTATTCTGTAGAAGAAAGTTTGATAATGTCTCATACCAGGCTCTAGGAGCTTGTTTCAACCCATAAAGAGCCTTATCAAGCTTGTATACCCATTCTGGGTGTTTATTATCCTCAAAAACTGGTGGTTGACACACATAAACTTCTTCTTTTATTTTACCATATAAAATGCACTTTTAACATCCATTTGAAAAACTTTAAGATTGTGGAGTGTGCATAGGCTAAGAACAATCTAATTGCCTCCAGTCTGGCTACAGGGGCAAAAGGTTTCATCATAATCAATACCTTCTTCTTGTGCAAACCCCTGAACAACCAGTCTGGCCTTGTTCTTAGCAATAAGCCCATTTTCATCTGTTTTATTCCTAAACACCCATTTAGTGCCTATTGCACACTTACCTGGGGGAAGAGGAACAAGCTCCCACACTTGCTGCTTTTTGAACTGAAGAAGCTCAAGCTGCATTGCTTCAACCCAGCCATTGTCTCTAAGTGCAACATGATAATTCTTTGGCTCTAGCTGACTGATGAAGAGAGCATAGAAGCAGAAATTGGACAATTGACTTCTGGTTGAAACTCCAGCATTGATATCACCAATGATTTGAGACATTGGGTGATTCTTCAGCTCTTGATAAACAATGAGATCAGTGCAAGTGTTTGTAGAACCTTCAGCAGCAACAGATGTTGATGTAGACTCTTGAAACCATGTAGATGGTGGCAACTCAAATGAAGTTGAAGATGCAGAAATCTCATCAGCACTTGTTGTGGATGAAGCTACTGAAGCTACAGGAGCATCAGGTTTAGAGGACACAGGCAGTTGGTCACTAAACCTGAAGAGGTGAGTACTGCTATCATCATCATCATCAGCACCAGCAGTACCACCAGGTGGTGAACTGTTGACAGGAGCAACAACAGGAGTTTGATAAGGAACATATTGCAGTATGTCCAAATCAAATAGCTCCACAGGGCTTTGTGGAATCTTGTCCTTTGGAGATTCATTAAACTTAACATGTAGAGTCTCTTCAACCATCTTTTCTACAGTTGAAGACTCTGTATGCTTTGCAAGTTGATGAATAACCAACAAAGTACCCTGCATCCACCTTAGGATCAAATTTTTGGAGTTGATCCCGTGTGTTGAGAATGAAACAAGGACACCCAAAAGCTCTGAAGAATGAAATTAGAGGGGCCAAATGATGAAGAACTTCATATGGAGTCTTCATCAACCTCTGATTTACTAGAACTCTATTCTGTACATAGCAAGCTGTATTGACAGCTTCAGCCCAAAAAGTCATTGGCAGTCCAGAATCAGCCAACATGGACCTTGCAGCTTCAATAAGGGTCCTGTTCTTTCTCTCCACTACTCCATTTTGTTCAGGAGTTCTTGGAATGCTAAACTGCCTCTTGATTCCCTTTGAGAGGTAGAACTCATCAAGTGTATTGTTTCTGAATTCTGTTCCATTATCACTTCTAATACACTTGACTGAGAGGGAATACTGCTTCTCAACATACAACACAAAGTTGATAATCTTCTGAGCTGCCTCATCCTTTGAATGCAAGAAGAAAGTCCATACAAATCTGGAGTAATCATCCACAATTACCAGACAGTATTTCTTCTTAGCCATACTCATCACTCTCACAGGACCAAAGAGATCCATGTGAAGAAGCTGTAAGCAGGCAGTGGACTTAGGTTCTTCTGGAGGGAAATGAAGCTTTGTGTGTTTTCCTTTTAAACAAGCAGTGCAGTTATCTTCACATTTGAACTCCTTCATAGGCAGTCCCCTTACTAAACCATGGTTTATCAGCTGATTTATGTTTTTGAGATTAACATGACCCAGCCTTCTATGCCATAGAGTAGATTCTTGAGGGGAAGCCTTGGAAAATAGGCAAGGATGGCCTTTGAGATCTATTTCTTGGAAAGATCTAAGGCATACACTCTTCCTGTCCTGTTGGCCTTCAGGAGAGTGTATTCATCCAACACCTTATCAATCAAACTTAGAACTTTGGATGACAGAATCCGACAGTTCTGACTGGTGAAAAGAGCAACATGGCCTTTGTCACACATTTGACTGACACTCAAGAGGTTGTACTTGAGATTTTCCACATGGTTAACATCATCAAACTTTATTTCCCCATTGGAAACAAAGCCTTTGCCGATGATGTAACCCTTTGCATCATTGCCAAATGACACAAACCCCTTCCTTCCTTGAGAGTAGTCATTAAGAAGTGATCTGTTTCCTGTCATATGCATGGATCCTCCACTGTCTACATACCAGATGCCTCTGTGGCATGTTGAAGAACCCTGCAAAAACACAAAATTAGTTAGATTTTGAGACCCAAACCTTTTTGTTTTGGGCCTGTTTCATCAACAGATGGTAAACTAACAGGTTTGTTGGAAAAAAAGCCTGAGAGGAAGAAGATGGTGAAGAAGAGGAATCCTTTGGCTTGGACCTCCTTTTCTGTGGTTTCAACATAGGAACATCTAATTGGTTAACTCTTCCAATAGATGTTGAACCATCATAACCAGCTGTGTCTGATTTTGTGATAAAGCTTTCAGCTCTCCAGACACATTGGCATTGGAGTTTGATAAGTTCCTATGTTGCACCTTCTTCTTTTGAGCAATCTCAGCTGTTACCTGTTTAACCCCTTCCTTTTTGGATTTCTTTTTGGACTTAAGGGTTACAGGATTTGATGTTGCTGGTACAAATGTGGCTTCAAACTCAGTTTTCATTTTAACCATTTTCTCTTTAATTTCCTCTTTATGTTTGAGTTTGGATCCTCTTTTGTACCAACAATCATCTGTAAGATGATTGAACAAACCACATATTTCACATGGTTTCTTCTTCATCTTATGTTGATCATCAACTAAAGAGAATGAAACTACTGAAGACTTGTTCTTCAGCACTTTGGAAGCACTATTTGCTTTCTTGACTTCCTCTTTAGTAGTCTTCAAACCCTTTCTACTGACAGTTTTCTTCTCTTCAGTGCTGACAGTAGTTGGAGTTTGAACTTCAGGTGTTAAATCTTGCTCTCCAGTCCTTTCAGGACTTCCAGAAATAACTCCTGAGTTGATCAACTCTTTGATCATGTGAGTGTCAGTTTGAACCATCAAGATCAGCTGATAGGTTCAACGAGGGAATAATACTAACTTCAACTTCTGATGGTGCTCTATCAGAAAGTGAATCACATGATGAGGTGGATTGGTTATTGCTTTCTCCATCAGATTTCACTTGCTCTTGAAGCAAAATCTGTAGGAGGAGCAGTGTGATTATAACCAATGCCAAACTTCACATTGGAAGCTGATTGCTTACTAAGAAGCATTTCAAAACCTTTGCATGATTGTACCCATCGATCACACTCTACTTGGGTGACTGCAAGGGTTTCTTTGAGGTCTTTGTACTTTTCTAAAAGTACCTCTTCCCTAGCCTTATCATCAGTGATTTGGCATTTAAGTTTATAAATCTCATCATTTTTCTCTTTAAGCATAGACTCAAACTCAGCTTTTCTTTTGGAAATGATCTTTTCTAGCTCTATGTTCTTATTAATTAAAGCTACATTTGCTTCTCTAATAGAGGCAAATGCTGCTATGCATGTTTCAGAACATAATTTGGCCTTAGCCTCAGAGGATACCTGTGATACCTGTGATGAAGAGGCATTTGAGGATGATCCATCTGCAGACTCCAGAGCCATAAGTGCCAGATTCCAAAAGGACTGTCACCACCATGTTGACCAGCACCTGTGAACAGTTGTTCATGACCAGACATGTCATCTGGTAAACTGCTCCAGTCAACAACTCCAGGGTGAAGAAGCTGTGTTGTTGAGGTTGAGGAGGTTGATGAGATTGAGATGGTTGAGGCTCAGGAAGAGCATGTGGTTGTTGAGCAATGGGTGCTTGAACCTGACTGGTTTGTGGCATGTAATAACAAGGGTAAGGATATGGCATTGGACCCTGAGGAACAAAATATGCAGGAGATTGTGGTTGAGAATGATGACCAGAATTGACAGGATGTTGCCCTCTGTGTTGTTGACTATTGCCAGGGAAAGTCACAAAGGGTGCAGAAGAATTAGATCCAGATGATCTACATTCTCTAGCAAAGTGTCCAAGCCTGTGGCATTTGTGACACCTCAACTTACTCTTGTCAAAACCAACTTTGGTTTTGCCAGAGAGTCCTGGGAACTTTCTTCCAGTTCTTTTGTAGAACTTCTGAGATCTGATATTTATCAAGGCCATTTGGCTCAAAATATCCATCTCTTCTAAGTCATCATCAGCAATCCCCTTGAGATCATCCATGATGAAGCATAGATTGTCATTATTACACCCAGTAAACTGACTATCAACACTCACAAATGCAGAATCAGAAGTGTTTGAAGAGAAATCAATATGCTCATCATACTGGCATTCAGATGAAGCATATTCTGACTCATGACCAACCAAGCAGTGTTGCTGGTACAAAGTCTTCAGTGAGCTTACCAGATGAAGCCAGTTTCCTTTTCTGCTCTATCTCTCTTTCGAATGTAAGCAGTTTCCCATGAAGTTGGGTGAGAGATAGACTATCCAGATTTGCACTGGAGCGTAGGACAATTGTATATGTGTCCCATCTCTCAGGCAGTGATCTGAGGAATCTGTGGTTCATTTGGCTTTTGGTATATTCATGTTTAACCATTTTCAACTCAGAGATTAAACATGAAAACCGCTCAAACTGCTGAGTCAGAGTCTCACCCTTTCTATGAGCAAAAGTCTCATACTGTTGGGCGAGGATTTCCCTGTTGTTTGCTAAGACCTCATCAGTGCCACCAAATTGTTCTTTCAGTGCATTCCAAAGGTCATGAGCAGTTTCATGATGCATAAGCCCGGAATAGATTTCATTAGGCAGTGCCATGGCCAGAATTCCATGGGCTTTAGCATCAATCTCAAACAACTTCTTCTCATCAGAGTATTGTTGTTCCTCTTTCGGAATCAACTGATTTGTTTCCGGATGATTCACCATGGCTTATGTGGTCCATGTACCACGGATGTCCAACAACCTGAACTATTGACAGACAGGTGATGGAGCATTCTTCGTTGCCAAATGTTATACTCATTCCTAACCAGCATCGGAGGCTTGGTTGAGGAACCAGTATTGTGTGGATCATTAGAAGGTGTAGTCATTTTCGAAAATTCAGACAAATTCAAGATAAGCAAAACAAATTTAGCTCAAAACCACTAAGAACCTCAATTAAAATAGCCAAAAGCGACAGAACTTCAATCTCTATAACAGATTCGTGCGAATTTGCTAGTTCGATCAAACTTAGAGCAAATGAGCAGTTTCAATGATCAATTGTTAGATCGATCAATGATTAACCTGCTCTGATACCATTTGATAGGATCTCAGCATCTAGTTTGATCGATTCGAATGATTTCAGCAGCGGAATAGAGTACCAACTAGCACAATTCGAGCAAGAATACCAAAGATATAGCAATGAACAGAATTAGTTATAGAGAGAGAAAGTTTCTGCAAAAGGAATATTCATTCAATCACACGCTTGGCATGGCTTCGCAAAATTACAATTTAGGTCATTCTTCCTTATATAAGGAAAGATGACGTAGGCTGATGTCACTTGATAGTGACATCTAACCGTTATTTAACAAACTACTGAAACACTAAAACTACTGAAGATGTCAAGCAGCTGACATCTTCTTACAAGAAGCTAAGTGTTTACTTATTACAAAACTACTGATAAGAAACTACTGAAACTACAACGACTGAAGAACAAGCTCTTCAGTCGTTTTACAAAACTACTGAAAGTAAAAACATAAAACTACTGATAAACACAACTACTGAAGAAGTACTCTTCAGCTGTTGTGACAAACTACTGAAACTTCAGCACTTGGTCTTCAGACTTGAACTTCAGACGTTTCATCAGCTGATGACTTCAGTAGATGTCATCAGCTGATGTCTTCAGTCTTTGTCTTCAGACTTTGTACATCAGTTGTTGATCTTCAGCACTTGTGGACTCTTCAGCTGTTGAACTTCAGTACTTTGGTCTTCAGCTTCAGCACTTGTATTCTTCAGCTGTTGAACTTCAGTACTTTGGTCTTCAGCTTCAGCACTTGTGTTCTTCAGCTGTTGGACTTCAGCACTTTAGTCTTCAGCTTCAGCACTTGTGTTCTTCAGCTGTGAAGTCTTCAGTACTGATCTTTAGTTGTGAAGTCTTAGCACTTGTCGAACTGCTGATGAAGCCTCAGCAGTTGTTGTGATATCATGTGGGACTTAGAGGTTTTTGATCTTGGCTCATTGGTTCTTTTGTCAACAGATCTGGTGAGCTGAACATGGTCAAACATTAATACACTATAGTCAGATGAAAAACGGTTAGGGATCCAGCGATCTACGTTTGTTGATTTGAGAGTATAGCAGCGGAAAACAAACAATGAATTAGAAAATCACAAGAACGCAAAAAGATATTCAAGGAAGACAACGGTATAAACAGAAATAATTCTGACAAATATATTCATTCAATATTCGCTTTCGTGGTAACAGAATGTCACCCATACAATTAGGTAACATCTCTTATATAGGAGATGGAAGCTGCTTGCTGATGTCACTTGATAGTGACATCTAACAGAATTTATTCAAACTAATGATAGTTAACACAACTATGAAGATGTAAACAACTGACATCTTCTTACAAAATGCTAAGTGTTAACTATCACTACAAACTACTGAAAAGAAACTATTGAAACTGCAATGACTGAAGAACGTGCTCTTCAGTCATTTTACAAATACTGAAACGAAAAGAAAACTACTGAAATGAAACCAACACAACAACTGAAGAATACTTCTTCAGCTATTGTATCAAACTCTGAAAGCTTCAGTACTTGTACTTGAACTTCAGCTGTTGTCATCAGCTAATGTCTTCAGTCTTTGTACTTCAGCTGTTGATCTTCAATACTTTGTTCTTCAGCTGTTGATCTTCAGACTTTGGTCTTCAGCTGTTGAAGTCTTCAGTACTTTAGTTCTTCAGCTGTATAAATCTTCAGACTTTGTCAAACAACTAATCAAGTCTTCAGCAGTTGTTATGATGTCTGTGGGACTTAGAGGTTTTTTTGATCAGGCTCATTGGTTCTTTTGGTCCAACAAACTCCCCCTGAACCAATGCAGCCAAAACCTCTAAACTTATTGAAGATGTCCCACTTATTATGGCAGAAAGATTGGTCGTTTTGTCTTCTAGATCATCTCAGAAGTGACCCTTTTAAGCACAGGCCTGGGAAGAAGTCTCAATGATCTGTTTGGCAAAGTATGAATGGGAACTCTGTCTTGGGGAACTGGACACTGTTAGGACCTGGTATTCACTGAAATACCTAGAGATCACGTGTATACCAGATCAAATAGTGCGGAATCCTATTTGATTAGCGATCCAATCAATGAGAACACACAAAGAATCAATCAAGGATTGAAACTAATGTTAGAAATCGATAAGGAATCGATCTAATGTGTTCTATGAACTTGGAGAACGATTTGGAAGGTTTCTGGACGGCTAGGGTTCGTCTGGAATTGTACTTGATCGAATGTCCCTGTTTTTCACGAATTGAGTTATATTTATAGGTTGGCACTATTCAATCGTGCGACTGAACCATTAGTTTGGTTCAGTCGTGCGATTGAACCATGCGGTTGGTTCATTCGTGCGACTGAGTGTTCAGTCATGCGACTGAGCCAATCTTATGTTATAGTCGTACGACTGATCCAGTCTACTGGTTCAGTCGTGCGACTGAGTCAATCGTGTGAAGTTCTTCATGTCTATGGTTCATTCGCATGAGCCATTCGCATGGGAACTTCATTAAGTTAAGTTTGAATGTTTTAGTTAATTAATATAATATTATATGTAATCATTCAAGTAATCATAAACCCAATCAATTCATTCACGACTCATTAATGAGCTATTAAACATTATAACCAACAGACTATCAATATCAGTTCATTAATCATACCAAACAAGATCTATTACATCACATATCACGATCTAGGGACATACATGTATCAACAAACTCCCCCTTGGACCTAGATCTCTCTAATGTCTTGTTTTCTTCATTACCTTCTCATATTTCTTGTACTTGTCCTCTTGTGTGACTCCCGCGTGAATATCAAACGCGAAGCAAAGTCGTATAACATTTTGGAACTGGAGGGCTTGTACAATGTCTTGTGTGTCATAGAACAGTGGCCACTTGTATAATGTATAGACATCATTAGCAGACAAGTTGGTTAGCCACATTGGGTCGAATACCCTGACAGTATCCATTTGATCCCCTTTGTTCAGAACTATGACAGCTTCAGCAGTTCTCCAATCATAGTACCACCATTTGAAGTGTGGAGTGAAGTCCTGTGGCATTTCCCTGAGAGGGATTCTCGACATAGTGCGAGGAGGACTCCACTTCAACACAATCTTAGGTTTTCCAGTAATGGCATCCATCTCAGACCTTCTAATAAACCTTGTAGGTTGTTGAGGTCTAAAGTTAATCCACCTGGTGTGGTACTCTTTCTTTGGGGCAGCCTCAAACCAGCCTGACATTTTTCTCGGGTCAGCATACAACAGCTTCAATTTGGCCAGCTGGTTAAGCTCAATTCCTGGTAGAGTCTTTAGATCATGTGGAAATCTAAAGTACTCTATGCCCTTTTCCCTCTTAACGGCATAAATGTTAAGATCATCAAAATATGCCCATGCTATAATCCTGCCTGACACCGTAAGATGTTTCTTGACGCTGTAGAACTTGGTGTAGGCATCCCTCTTCGGTGCAGCACGTTGGGCTCTGAGTTCTTAAAACATTCAGCCCACTCAGCCTTTCGAATGTATACGTCATCGTTTGAGGCTTGGGCTGTTCCTTCGGTCTTTCCTGCTTCCTGCTCCATCTTGTCTAGTACCTCAAACATATCACTGACTAGGGACTCACCCAGATTGGGGACCACATTGCCCTCGTTGTCAGCGTACTGAGGGTACTCTTCAGCAGCAATATCTTCAACCTCAACTTCATTAACGTCGTGTAGTTCGTCGTCAATGGTTGAATCAACTGTTGGAGCATCCTTGACAATGTCATCAGGATTGAGTCTAAACATCTCTGCCCGTTGCTCGTTAGATAGGTCGTGAATTATTTCACCTTCTTCAGGGGTATAACTCACTGACCTTCTGACAATCCCTTGCAGATCAAGAATCATTGTGAGTTACGACTTGACCTGTTGAAGGGGAGCAATATCAAACTTATCTCTGTGGTACTTTGGATCTATTTGATTTACACATTTCACACTCAAATCATTAGTAATATATCAAACAAAATGCATTAACTTAATATAAACATTTAGTACATGGTTTTTCAATACAGAATACAAAATTAAATAAATACATAAACATCCACTATTTACTTTTATCTTGAATGTTGGACTCTTCTTGTGAAGGTGCAGAAGCAGAAGCTGACTGATCCTGTCTGTTCTTTGTTCTCTTCTCTTGCCCTGGAGCTGAGACAGATTCAGCTGCTTCTCCTTCTTCAGTCTCTTCATCTGCACACCACTCTTCGGTTTTCTCTTCATCAGAATCACTGTCATCATCATCATCATCATCATCATCTTCATTATCTCTGTCTCCATCTTTTATCTTTAGAGTTTCCTCCTTTGATCCTTTCAATTTTAGCAGAATGGTCCTCTTAGCTTTTTCCAACTCCTCTATCTGCTTACCTGCTGCGACACTTTGCGCTCGGAGTTGGTCCAACTGAGTGTCCTGAGCAGCCAATTGCTGGGCTGCTCCTCAATTACTCGATCCTGCTCTGCAATTTTATGCGATTGTGCAGCAGTCAGGTCAGTAAGCTGGCGGATCTGAGTGGTCTTCTCCTCATCAGCCGCCAGCAATCGCAACACCAATCTATTTAAAGCTGACAGCTATTCCCCTACCCCGATTGGAGGTAGAGGAGGTCTATAGGTGTGTGTGGGGTAGGCTGAGGGCTCGATTTGGTGGCTAGTGGTGGTGGTGGAGGTGGTGAATATCGGGTCAGATCTGGATGATAGTGGTGGTGAGTGTGGGGTGAATGATGTAGTGGTGGCTGGGGTCTGGCTTGTGGTGGTCGGTATGGTGGTGTCTGTGGTTGCTGTGGGGAGAGGTATGGTGGTGGAAGGTGTGTCTGCAGAGGTGGTAGTGGTGGAAGGTGTGTCTGCAGAGGTGGTAGTGGTGGAAGGTATGGGGGATGTGGTGGTGATGAAGGTTACCTTATGCTTCTTCTTTTTCTGGCCATGGGGTTGAGCCATCCGTTTTCTCCTTGTTCCCTTCGAGGTGGATGCTCCCCCTTCAATCCCGCCTGAGGACCCCGGAGCATAAGTTGGATCAGTTTCTGTATCTCCGGAGCCTCTCGGTTGTTCACCAACAACCCTTAACCCGTGTTCTGTGGGAACAACTTTCTTTCCCACAGTTCGGGTCAGTGGCTCCTCATCAGATTCATCCTCATCCTCCTCGTTAAGAACAAAATCTTGATGAAATCCTGCTGACTCAGTTACCTCAGCAGGTGAGACAGACACAGAGAGAACAGAGTCAGACACAGTGCTCTGGAAGGAATAGCATCATCCCCACTGTCATCCTCCTCTGAATCATCAGTAGGGAGGACAATTGGCTCCACGTCGGAGTCACTGTCCTCGTGACGCAATTGGCGTCTCCCCGGTGCCACATAACTTTCATCTGCTAAGTGGCCAATCATTCTTTTCATGGGGCTTAATCTGCTTTCCCCTGTAAACTCTATGCTGCCCAGAGTAGTATCATCCATTATCTCTAAGGCCACTGCGTCATGACTCTCTTTGGGCAACTGTGGCAGCTTCTCGTTGAAGACGAGCTGTAAGAATCTGGGGTACATACAGAACCCCTCTTTTCCCTTTACCTCCAAATTCTCCACCAAGTAGGAGAATATCATGCTGGAAAAACTGAAGGGGGTGTTCAGAACCAGTGCCACGTAGGCGTTTTGAATCTGGTCTGAGAGGTCGTCAAACCCACCCCTCCTCGATGCTACACACTTGAGGATCACGTGTGCTAAGTACTTGTACTGGGGGCTCAGGTTGCTCTTGTTGAGCACACCTGAGTTGATATCCCCAGCGTACTTTATCCTTAGGAAGCATCCTCTCACTGTCAATGGATGTAGTTTTGTAGGATGATCAGCGTCCTCCCCGAACTCTAGGACCCTCTGAATGTCGGCAGCAGAGATCTCAATATCATGGCCCAGTATAGAGCTCCTGATACAGTACGGCTCATAAGAGCGGTCCACCAAGGCATTCTCCCAGAATGCCTGATGGAATGATCTATAAGGCGTGCAAGGAGTGGAGATAGCCTTATAGATCCGGGACCGTCTCAGAAAGGCTATAATGTCGGTAAACTCAGCCCCGTTCCTGGTGGTGTGATCCAAATGGGCACAGATATTGTGCTTTGGATTTATGGTCCACTTTTCTGCCATTTATCTGTAACACACAAGACATAGAACCATTAGTACATAAGACATGAAAACTTCTGTTCTAAGTGTAAAGTTGAAAGTCATTTTGATTCATTCGTGCGAATGAATCATGCGACTGAAGTCAGTCGCCTGTTTGAGACATGCGATTGAGTTCAATCGGCTGTTTGAGGCATGCGACTGAGTTCAATCGGCTGATTGATGCATGCGATTGAGTTCAATCGGCTGATTGAGGCATGCGATTGAGTTCAATCTGCCGACTGGACTCATTCGGGTGGTTTAGTCGGTCGAATGATCCAATCGCAAGGTTTAATCGTGCGATTGGAGTTCATTCGAACGACCAGTCGCTTGCCCCACTGTTCGATCGCCTGTGGGTCGAATCTTCACCAATCTAAGTCTTTTAACAGTGTGTAATGGTCCATTAGACTCGTCTACTTGTCACTAATAACCTATTAAACTCAATTTTAACATTTTGCTTCATTTACATAGGTGATTAGGTCATTTCACAGTTCTGTTCTTCATTCAATCCAATGTCGCTATTGTAGGTCGGTGATGTACTGATTTTGGTGGGATTCAAGGAGTAGTGTACCTATAAAACGTCACTGGAATGTAAGAATCTTAACCGCAATGTATATCAGAATCTGTGGCAATTTTGACAGGGTAACGGTATAGAATGCGATTTGGGGTGCTATTGGGAGTGATGAGTGAGATGCGATCGAATAAGACCCTTAAATACTGAACCTAGGTTCATTCGGCCGACTGGCCTCATTCGCTCAGTTCAATCGGGTGACTGAGGTTCAGTCGTACGATTGGCCTAGTCAATCGCATTCAGTCGGCCGACTGAGTCTCAGTCGGTCGACTGACTCATTCGATCTCCTTCATTCGCCCCTTTAGTTGACCAACTGAGCCTCAGTCGGTCTACTGTATCATTCTCCCCCTTCCATTCGGTCGAATGGATCAATTTCATGTCCATTCGGCCGATTGGAAGCCATTCGCATAGTTGGTCGATAACTATGATCCACTTGTGCGAATGGGTCACACTTTGTGAGTTTACAGTCATTTTTAACATTTACTATTCAGACCCTTTTCACTTTTGATAATAACATTGTAAGCTCTTAACCAATTCAGTCACTTCAGACGTGACCTTTTAAATTTGAAAACTTGTGGCCATCTCAGTCATGACCCTTTTTAGGTAAGTTAATTCCCTTCTGATTTCCCTGATGTAGTCCGACAGACACACAAATTAAAAGATAAACATAGGAACTTAAACTAACTACACAACTAAAGTTTATGTTTGGACTTTTTGTGAGAAATAAAACCCTAAGATGGAAATCTAAGGGATTTGATTAGGAGTAGACAGCTTTAACTTAGATTGATCATATCTGGACCAACTCAATTTTGGAATCATACAGGAATATCAAATCATTTTGGGACTTGTTATTAAAATTCTTTGATGCTTAAATTCTCGGTGTTCATCCAGAGTCGTTAGCAACTTAAGGAAATCATACTGAAACTCTTAGATTTTCACATTGATTTGAACTCTTGAGAATGTAGCCACTAAGATTGTCAGTATGTTTGTCCACTTAAATCCATACACAGACTTTTGACGCAGACTGGTGACTGATTTAGGTTTAATTATTTCAGCTAACATTTGTGGATCCCACACTTATATGGTAATCAACATTCCTCAGAGGTTTTGAGCGGTCTACGGGTATTATTACAAGAAGAGACTATTCTTAGAGCTTTCAACGAGAAGCCTGTCCTCAGGTCAGTGCCATCGCACAGCTGAGAGACGGCAAACAACAATGAATTCTAGAATATCTAGGTTATGCTTATCCTCAGGTCAGTGCCATCGCACAGCAGAGAGGCACACAACCTATCTCCTTGTTAGAGCAGCTTATTTTATTTGACACAATATGCACCAACAACATGAGTCATTAGCTTTATTGCATTTGTCTTTCAATTTTTTTCTTGCTTTGCTCTAATTATGGTCATCCGCACACTTTTGTGGCATTTAAATGCTCATTACCCCTTATTGGAATATATTTGATTGTGTTAACCAGTGATAAGATGGAAGCCCACAGTCAGTTGAACAACTTAGTTTGATCTTGAGATCACCAATCAGGTCTAATTGTCTATTGTGTTGAATCTACCAACATATCATTTGTGGTCTAGCAGCCTCTAAGTCTACTTTCTCTGTGTCACCTTAGGAGTTGCCAGTTTTCTAACATTTTCCCTTTTTATATTGCTTAGACTACCCAGACTTATACTTTGAACTTTTGCATCTTTTCAAACCTTAAATTTTAAAATCCCTCTTGATTTGTTCCTGTGTACTATCATATTCGAAAGGTATTGAATCAGTATCACAGACACAATCTACCTTATTTCAGCTAGTTATCCCTTCTCCCTCATTTTTTTTAATATTAACTTGCTGACATATTCTCCCCCTAAAATACTAAAATCATTTCGGATTTAATTATTTTTGGATTTTAATAGACAGCAAGATAACATGAATTTAAATATAACAGACAAAAGAAAAGAAAAAAACAGATAACATAACATAAAACAAACTTTAACGAAACTACATCGGACTATACATTATTCTCATCAGGAATTACCTCACTTTTCCTTTAAACGCCGTTGACCTCTAGCAAGTATTGAAAACGTGGTTTATCAAAGGCTTTTGTATAGAGGTCAGCACGTTGAAAATCAGTATTAATTTTAACCACATCTATTAAGGTCTTTTCAAAACAGTCTCTTATGAAGTGGTATTTAATACCGATGTGTTTGGTCTTAGGATGTTGAACCGGATTTTTGGTTACTGCAATTGCAGCAGTTATCAACAAAAATAGGAGTAGACGAGAATTTCAAACCGTAATCATGCATTTGCTGTTGAATCCAAATGATTTGGAATAGCAACTTGCGGCAGCAACATATTCGGCTTCACAGGTTGACAATGCAATCGATGTCTGCTTCTTACACTGCCATGTAACTAATCTTCTCCCAAAGAATTGACACCCTGCTGATGTAGACTTGTAGTTCATTTTGTAGCCCCCATATTCCGAGTCACTATACGCTGTGAGCTCAAAATCGTCATCATGAGGATACCACGACCCCAGTGTGGGTGTACCCTTTAGATAGCGAAAGATCCTTTTGACCCCGATCAGATGATTGACCTTAGGTTTAGCCTGATATCTGGAACATAAACATCTAGCATACATGATATCAGGTCTTGAGGTAGTGAGATACATGAGAGATCCAATCATTCCTCGGTACATAGTGGCATCTACAAGATCTCCATTCTCATCAGGTGCTATATCATGATTTGTAGCAAGTGGAGTCCCAGCAGCAGAAGCATTCTCCATGTCAAAGCGACTGAGAATGTCTCCTACATACTTGGTCTGATATAGAAAGATCCCATTAGGTGTTTGATCCACCTGTAACCCGAGAAAGAACTTCATCTCCCCCATCGCACTCATCTCAAACTCTTTCTTCATCACTGCTTCAAACTCTTTGCATAACTCTTCGTTCTTTGACCCGAAGATTATGTCATCAACATATATCTGTACAAGCATCCTTTTCTTTAATAACAGTGTACAGTCAATGACTCCCCTGCGAAAGCCGTGTTTCACAAGATGAGTCGAGAGTTTCTCATACCAAGCTCGAGGAGCTTGATGAAGCCCATATAACCCTTGTCGAGCTTGTAAACTCTATCCCGATGATAAGGGTCTTCAAATCCCTCGGGTTGACTTACATAGACTGTTTCCCTGATTTCCCCATGAAGGAATGCACTCTTCACATCTAATTGGTAGACTTTATCTTCATGTACGAGGCATAGGCAAGGAAGATACGAATAGCTTCCATCCTTGCCACGGGTGCAAACACCTCATTATAGTAATCCCCTCGACTTGGCGAAAACCTTGAACCACCAGTTGAGCTTTGTTCCTGATAATGACTCCTTGGTCATCCTTCTTACATTTTAGTACCCATTTGGTGCCAATGACTTTAACACCTTTAGGTCTATCAACCAGAGTCCATACACCTAACTTCTTAACTGCAGAAGTTCTTCTTGCTTGGCACTCACCCACGCCTCATCATTTAGTGCTTCACTGACATATTTTGCTCAACCTGCGAGACAAAACAGCGATAAGCACCATCATGAATGTACCCCTCTCCATAACTGAGGCGTAATCAGCTGAGTATAGTTGATTTCGGGTTTGTACTCCTGATCGGACATCTCCAATAACATTGTCAATGGGATGATAGACGTTTAGTCCGTGATCCTGGAGTAGTCGGCACAGTCACCTCTGAACCAAGATTTTGAACATTTTGGTCTGCATCTGAGGAGGTTGGAGTTTGAGGTTCCGAAGTCGAGGGTGCATCACTTGTGGATGCTTGTGGACATTCAGGAACTGGAACCTGTTCCACCTGACTGTTCTGGTCATCTGCTTCAGTTTCATCTTCAGAGGAGGAGTCACTTTCATCGACTACCCCTTCTCACTGTGTAGATGACTCTCCCTGTATGCTGGATGGAGTATTTAGAAATCATACATCATCCTAGTAGCTACTCATCATCCAAGGGAGAGAGAGGGATGTTGAAGGATTTGAAGAATCCATCATAATCGAAGAAGTATGCAGGTCCTTTGCCTGTAGGTGGTGTGTATATCTCTTAACGTCGACATTACACCACACTTCTACAAGACCCGTTGATTATTGTAAACTCGCTTGTTCGGTATGTTGTATCCTAGAAAAATTCCTTCAACTGCCTTCTCGCTGAATTTTCCTTCTTGTGTCTTCTTCAGAAGTGTACACGGTGCGCCAAAAGGTTCAAGATACTCCAAATTCGGTTTGGCGTCTTTGAAGTAGCTCATAACATGTCTTTCCGTGGCGCTTGACTATTAGGACTCGATGCAGTGTATAGCACGCATTTGCCACTGCCTCGTTCCAGAATTGGATAGGCAGTTTTGAGTCTGCCAGCATAGTCCGGGCATCTCTATCAAACTCCTGTTCTTTCTCTCCGCAACACCATTCATCTGAGGTGTGTAGGCAGAAGTGAATTGATGCACAATTCCCTTTTCCTTGCAGTATGCCTCCATCCCTTGATTCTTGATTCTTTCCTGTTGCCTGAGCGTATTTGTCGAACTTTTAGCTTGTAGAGTGATTCCAGTGTAGTTACTAATTCCTTGAATGTCTCCAAAGTTTCTGATTTTGATTTCAGAAACTTACCCAAGTGAACCTTGAGTAGTCATCATTGACCACATAGCAGTACGCGTCGCCTGCAATGCTCCTTGTACTAACTGGACCGAACAGATCCATGTGAAGAAGCTCAAGAGGAAGTTCTATTGAATGAACTTTTTTTTTCCTTATGAGACTTCTTTGTCTGTTTGCCTTTCTTGCAAGCTACACAAAAGTCAGGAAGTTGGAAGTTCTTGACATTCACTCCTCTAACTAAATCCTTCTGAATCAAATGATTCATCTTCCTTTGACTAATGTGTCCCAGTCTCCGATGCCAGTAGATGGAATCTGTTGGACCAAAAGAACCAATGAGCCTGATCAGAGAAACCTCTAAGTCCCACAGGACATCACAACAGCTGAAGAAGACCTGATCAGCTGTTCTACAAAGTCTGAAGAATACAACTGCTGAAGTACGTCTGAAGTACTGAAGACAAAGACTGAGACAACATCTGAAGATCTAAAGGTTGAAGACTTCAACAAGTACTGAAGACAAAGACTGAAGATCAACTCTGAAAGACAAAGTCTGATGTTCAAGTACTGAAGACATCAGCTGATGTTACAGCTGATGACAACAGCTGAAGAGGGCTTCTTCAGTTGTTGTGATGGTTTTCTTCTTCAGTAGTTTTCTTTTTTCCTTTCTTTATTTTCAGTAGTTTGTTTACTTTCTTTTTAGTACTTGTAAACAACTGAAGAGGTTGTTCTTCAGTTGTTGTAGTATCAGTTGTTTTATGTTTTTCAGTAGTTGTAAATAAGATGTTTAACACTTAGGAACATTTGTAAGAAGATGTCAATTGTTGACATCTTCAGTAGTTGTTAAACATCAGTAGTTATCAAACGGTTACATGTCACTTTCAAGTGACATCAGCCTTCGTCACTCTTTCCTTTATAAGGAAGGATGACTCACCTGTAATCGTGCCTTTGAGGCGCGACAATCTTAATGCAATATTCCTTTTGTCTGATATTTCTCTCTCTATAACAAATTCTTTTATCGTTTTATATCGAATGTTCTTGCTTGAATTTGTCTAATTCTGAGCTATTCCGCTGCTATATCTGTTCAATCGATTAAACCAAGAGGCTGAGATCCTAACAATGGTATCAGAGCTGGTTAATCATTGATCGATCTAACAATGATCATTGAAACTGTTCAATCGCTCTAAGTTTAATCGAATTAGCAAATTCGCAAGGATCTGTTATAGAGATTGAGAGTGTATCGCTTCTGGTCGTTTTATTTGAGGTTCTGTGTGGTTTTGAGCTAAATTTATTGTGATTTTACTTGAATCTGTCTGATTTTCCACAATGACTACTTCTTCGAATGATCCTTTCAATACTGGATCCTCTACCAAGCCTCCGATCTTGGTGAGGATGAGTATAACATTTGGCAGAGAAGATTGCTCCATCACCTGTCTGTCAATAGCTCAGGTTGTTGGACATCTGTGGTACATGGACCACATAAGCCAATGGTGAATGATCCGGAAACAACCAGTTAGTTCCAAAGAAGAAGGAGCAATACTCCGATGAGGACAAGAAGTTGTTTGAAATCGATGCAAAAGCCCATGGAATTTTGGCTATGGCTATTCCTAATGAGTTTACTCTGGGCTTCTGCATTGTGAGTCTGCTCATGACCTCTGGAATGCCATCAAAGAACAATTTGGTGGTACTGATGAGTTTTAGCAAACAACAGGGAAATTCCCGCCCAACCATATGAGACTTTCTCTCATAGAAAGGGTGAGACTCTGACTCAACAATTTGAGCGTTTTCATGTTTAATCTCTGAATTGAAAATGGTTAAACATGAATATACCAGGAGTCAGATGAACCATAGATTCCTAAGATCACTGCCTGAGAGATGGAACACATATACCATTGTTCTATGCTCAAATGCTGATGTTGATCGCCTATCTCTCACCCAACTTCATGGGAACTGCTTACATTTGAGAGAGAGATAGAGCAGAAAAGGAAATTGGTTTCATCTGGCAAGCTTACTGAGGATTTTGTCCAAGGGAACACTGCCCTGATTGGACATCAAGAGTCAGAATATGCGTCATCTGAAAGCCAGTATGATGAGCATATTGATTCTCTACAAACACTTCTGAGCCTGCCTTTGTGAGTGTTGATAGTCATTCTGTTGGTAGTAATAGTGACAATCTATTGTTTCATCATGGATGATCTCAAGGGGATTGCTGATGATGACTTAGAAGAGATGATATTTTGAGCCAAATGGCCTTGATAAATATCAGATCTCAGAAGTTCTACAAAAGAACTGGAAGGAAATTCCCAGGACTCTCTGGCAAAACCAAAGTTGGTTTTGACAAGAGTAAGTTGAAGTGCCATAAATGCCACAGGCTTGGGCACTTTGCAAGAGAATGTAGATCATCTGGATCTAACTCTCCTGCACCTTTTGTGACTTTTCCTGGCAATAGTCAACAAAACATAGGGCAACAACCTGTCAATTCTGGTTATCATCATCAACCACAATCTCCTGCATATTTTGTTCCACAAGGGCCAATGCCATATCCATACCCCTGCTATTACATGCCACAACCAGGCCAGGTTCAAGCACCCACTGCTCAGCAACCACATGCACTCCCTGAGCCTCAACCATCCCAATCTCATCAACCTAATCAACTTCAACAACACAGCTTCTTCACACCAGGAGTTGTTGACTGGAGCAGTTTACCAGATGATGTTCTGGTAATGAACAACTGTTCTCAGGTGCTGGTCAACATGGTGGTGAGCATCCTTTTGGAAATCTAGCTCTCATGGCTTGGAATCCTCTGATGGATCATCTTCAAGTACCTCTTCAACAAAGGTATCACAGGTATCCTCTGAGGCTAAGGCCAATTATGTTCTGAAACTTGCATAGCACATTTGCCTCTATTAGAGAAGCAAATGTGGCTTTAATCAATAAAAATGTAGAGCTAGAACAAATAATTTCCAAAAATAAAGCTGAGTTTGAGTCTGTGCTAAAGAGAAAACTAATGAGATTTACAAATTAAAATGCCAAATTTCTGATGAAAGGCTAGGGAGGATGTACTCTTAGAGAAGTACAAAGACCTCAAAGATACTCTTGCTGTCACCCAGGTAGAGTGTGATCGATGGTACAATCTTGCAAGGGCTTTGAAATGCTTCTTAGTAAGCAAACAGCTTCCAATGTGAAGTTTGGAATTGGTTATAATCACACTGCTCCTCCTACAGTTTTTGCTTCAAGAGCAGGAGCAAATCTGATGGAGAAAGTAATGACCATCCACCTCATCATGTGATTCACTACTTGATAAAGCACCATCAGTAGTTGAAGTCAGTAGTAATCCCTCTGTGAACCTATCAGCTGATATTGATGGTTCAACTGCTGACACTCACATGATCAATGAGTTGATCAACCCAAGTGTTATCCCTAGAAGTACTAAGGGTACTGTAGAGCAGGGGATAACATCTTGAGTTCAAATCCTAATGACTGACAGCACTAAAGAAGAAAACTGTCAGTAGGAAGATTTGAAGCCTACTAAGGAAGTTGACAAGAATGCAAAAAGTGCTTCTAAACTGCTGAAGAGCAAGTCTTCAGTAGTTTCATTCTTTTCAGTTTGATGATCAACAGAAGATGAAGAAGAAACCATGTGAAATATGTGGTCTATTCAATCATCTCACAGATGATTGTTGGTACAAAAAGGGATGCAAACTCAAACAAAAGGAAAATTAAAGAAAACTTGCTAAAATGAAAACTGAGTTTGAGTCCAAGTTTGTAGTACCACACCAAAAGCACATCAATCCTGTACTCCTATGTCCAAAAAGAAATCTAAAAGGAAGGAGTGCAACAGGCAATAGCTGAGGTTGCTCAAAGAAGATGGTGCAACACAAGAACTCATCATCTAACACCATACCAATGTGTCTGAAGAGCTGAAAGCTGTTTCCCAGAATCAGACACAGCTGGTAATGATGGTTCAACATCTGTTGGGAAGAGTTAACCACTTGATGGCCTATGTTGAAACCCCAGAAAAGGAGATCCAAGCCAAAGGATTCCTCTTCTACACCATCTCCTTCACCTCAAGCTATTGTGCCCCAATACCCTGTTAGTTTACCATCTGTGATGAGACCAGGCCCAAAACCAAAAAGGTTGGGTCTCCAAAACTAACTGATTGTTTATTAATGCAGGTCTCTTCTTCAACATGCCAAAGTAGCATCTGGTATGTAACAGTGGGGGATCTATGCATATGACTGGGAACAACTCACTTCTTAATGACTACTCTCCAGGAAGGAAGGGATTTGTTTCCTTTGGCAATGATGCAAGAGGTTACATCATCGGGAAGGGCTTTGTTTCCAATGGGGAAATAAGGTTTGATGATGTCAACCATGTGGAAAATCTCAAGTATAACCTCTTGAGTGTCAGTCAATTGTGTGACAAAGGCCATGTTGCTCTTTTCACAAGCCAGAACTGCAGGATTCTGTCATCCAAAGTTCTGAGTTTGATTGACAAGGTATTGGATGCTCACACTCTCCTGAAGGCCAACAGGACAGGAAGAGTGTATGCCTTAGATCTTTCCAAGAAAATAGATCTCAAAGGTCCATCCTTGCCTATTTTCCAAGGCCTCTCTGAAGAATCTAATCTATGGCATAGAAGGCTGGGACATGTAACTTCAAGAACATGAATCAACTGATACATCATAGTTTAGTAAGGGGAACTCCTATGAAGGAGTTCAAGTGTGAAAACAACTGCACTGCTTGTTTGAAAGGAAAACAGCACAAGGTTTCATTTCCACCTATTGAAGAACCAAAGTCCACTGCCTGCTTACAACTTCTTCACATGGATCTCTTTGGTCCTGTGAGAGTGATGAGCATGGCACAGAAGAAATACTGTCTGGTAATTGTGGATGATTACTCCAGATTTGTATGGACTTTCTTTCTACATTCAAGGATGAAGCTGCACAGAAGATCATAAACTTTGTGTTGTATGCTGAGAAGCAGTATTCCCTCTCAGTCAAGTGTATTAGAAGTGACAATGGAACAGAATTCAGGAACAATACACTTGATGAGTTCTACCTTTCCAAGGGAATAAAGAGACAGTTAAGTATTCCAAGAACTCCTGAACAGAATGGAGTTGTGGAGAGAAAGAACAGGACCCTCATTGAAGCTGCAAGGTCTATGTTGGCTGATTCTGGATGCCATTGACTTTGGGGCTGAAGCTATCAACACAGCATGCTATGTGCAGAATAGAGTGCTAATAAATCAGAGGTTGATGAAGACTCCATATGAAGTTCTACATCATTTGGCCCCTCTCATTTCATTCTTTAGAGCATTTGGGTGTCCCTGTTTCATTCTCAACACAAAGGATCAGCTCCAGAAATTTGATCCTAAGGTGGATGCAGGATACTTTGTGGGTATTATCGACTTGCAAGGCATACAGAGTCTTCAACTGCAGAACAAAGATGGTTGAAGAGACTCTACATGTCAAGTTCAATGAATCTCCAAAGACAAGATTCCACAAAGCCCTGTGGAGCTCTTTGATTTGGAATACTGCAATATGTTCCTTATCAATCTCCTGCTGTTGCTCCTGTCAACAGTTCACCACCTGGTTTTACTAGCTGAAGATGATGATGATAGTAGTAATCACCTCTTCAGGTTTAGTGACCAACTGCCTAAGTCCTCTAAACCTGATGCTCCTGTAGCCAGCAGCACCATCCACAACAAATGCTGATGAGTTTCTGCATCCTCAACTTCATTTGAGTTGCCACCATCTTCATGGTTTCAAGAATCTGCATCAACATCTGCTGCTGCTGAAGGTCCTACAAACACTTGCACGATTGATTGTTTACCAAGAGCTGAAAAATCACCCAATGTCTCCAATCCTTGGTGATATCAATGCTGGTGTTTCAACCAGAAGCCAGTTGTCCAATTTCT
Source organism: Flaveria trinervia (assembly GCA_025506515.1). Taxonomy (NCBI): domain Eukaryota; kingdom Viridiplantae; phylum Streptophyta; class Magnoliopsida; order Asterales; family Asteraceae; genus Flaveria; species Flaveria trinervia. Next base: position 2,953,577 of record CM046447.1, on the reverse strand, counting down.
GCTTCTATGCTCTCTCATCAGTCAGCTAGAGCCAAAGAACTATCATGTAGCTTGAGAGACAATGGATGGGTTGAAGCCATGCAGCTTGAGCTTCTTCAGTTCAAGAAACAGCAAGTGTGGGAGCTTGTTCCTCTACCCCCAGGTAAGTGTGCAATAGGCACTAAATGGGTGTTTAGGAATAAAACTGATGAAAATGGGCTAATTGTTAAGAACAAGGCCAGACTGGTTGTGCAGGGGTTTGCACAAGAAGAAGGTATTGATTATGATGAAACCTTTGCCCCTGTAGCCAGACTGGAGGCAATTAGATTGTTTTTAGCCTATGCTGCACTCCACAATCTTAAGTTTTTCAAATGGATGTCAAAAGTGCTTTTCTATATGGTACAATAAAAGAAGAAGTTTATGTGTGTCAACCACCAGGCTTTGAGGATAATAAGCACCCAGAATGGGTATATAAGCTTGATAAAGCTCTTTATGGGTTGAAACAAGCACCTAGAGCCGGTATGAGACCTTATCAACTTTCTTCTACAGAATAATTTCACTAGAGGCTCCATAGATAAAACTTATTTATTAAGAAGGTGGATCAGCATAAGCTACTTGTTCAAATTATGTTGATGATATTATATTTGCATCCTCTGATCCCCAATTGTGTGAGGATTTCCAAACCTTAATGCAACAGAAGTTTGAAATGAGTGCATGGGAGAATTACAGTTCTTTCTAGGTTTGCAAATCAAAAAAAGCTGATGGAATTTTCATTCATCAGTCTAAATACACAAAAGATCTTTTGAATAAGTTTGATTTACAAAACTGTAAACCCGGTTCTACTCCATGTGCAACACCACACAATGGATGTGATCAGAAAGGTAAAGGGTTGATGAAACCCTTTACAGAGGTATGATTGGTTCCTTGATGTATTTAACAGCTTCTAGACCAGATATTATGTTTGCTACATGTGTTTGTGCTAGATTTCAGGCTGCACCTAAGGAGTCTCATCTGATTGCAGTCAAGAGGATCTTTAGATATCTGCAAGGTACACAATCTCTAGGCTTATGGTATTCCACTGGACATTCTTGCAAATTAGTTGCTTTCTCTGATAGTGACTATGCAGGGTGTAAGTTGACCAGGAAATCAACTTCTGGTGGATGTCAATTCCTAGGCAATGTTTGATTTCTTGGCAGAGTAAGAAACAAACATCTGTTGCTACATCCACTGCTGAAGCCGAGTACATTGCTGCTGCAAGTTGTACATCCCAAATACTCTGGCTTCAGAATCAACTTTTGGATTATGGCATTACAGAGACTAAGACTCCATTATTAATGGATAGTGCTTCAGCTCTTTGCATTGTCAAAAATCCTGTCCAGCACTCTAGGACCAAACATATAGAAATTAGACATCATTTTTAAGAGATTGTTTTGAAAAGGGTCTAATTAATCCTATGTTTTGTGCCTAGTGCTGATGCTTGCAGACATTTTACTAAGCCTTTGGATAGTTCAACTTCCACAACCTGGTGTTAAGGCTTGGTATGCTGCAGCTAGAATAAGTGACAACTACTGATGATCTCAGTAATTACTGATGATCATTGGTAACCATGTCACATATAAGTACTGATGAGGTTATTTTACCCTCAGTAGTTTTTATAACTACTGAAGGCTAAATGCTTTAAGTACTGTACTTATCTGTTCTAAACTACTGATGTAGTTACAACTACTGAAATCAGTAGAAACAGATAAGTACTGATGTCCTATGAAACAACTGAAAACAGCAAAAAGGCTGATGAGTAAGTGTTGAGGACAGTATGAAACAGCTGAAAGGCTATGAATTGACGACAACTACTGATGAGTACTCTCTCTTCAGTAGTTCACAAACTGCTGTTTCTTTATAACAACTGAAGCAATACCATGTCTTCAGTAGTTTCACAACTACTGATGACTAACACCAAGTCTTCAGTTGTTTACAACAACTGATGGCAAAACACGGTCTTCAGTAGTTTCACAACTACTGATGACTAATACCAAGTCCTCAGTTGTTTCAACATCTGAAGTCCAACTTGTCTTCAGTAGTTTTTAAAACTACTGATGCCTAAATCAGAGATCAGTTGTTTCAACGTCTGATTGTAAACCCATGTCTTCAGTTGTTTTATAACTGCTGACCACACCAATACCATCAGTCGTTTCAAACCTCTGAAAGTTAATACCACGTCATCAGTAGTTTCAAATACTGATGACTAACACCAAAACCTTCAGTCGTTTCATAACCCGTACCCTATATATACTGATCCCTCTTTCAGAGTTTTTCATTCTTTCACGACCTAAAATTTCAAAAGCTCTGAAAACCTTCACCTTCATTAATGGCGACCATGCAACTCAAGCCTCGACACAACTGTGTCGCGTACCTCACCAAATCGCCCTTCTGGACCAAATTTGATAATGCTATAGATCTTATGGTCCAATCCCCACTGAAAACGGCTTTCCTCTAAATCCAATCATTTATGCCGATTCGCTACATCAGTTTGGACGAATGCGACCGTTAATGGAGAATCTATCCATTCGTCCATCAACTCTCATAAGGTGGTCATCTCTACTGCTACCATCCGCCAGATATATGTTAGATGATGCTGCCTACCCTGTGGATATCCTAAGCGCCAACTTGATCTTTCATTTGGACAACATGGATATCAGGGTGATCTTAGTGCTTCAACATCCTGAAGAAACATTTTCCAGATGCTGAACGATGATATTTCATATGGTAAATGTTTGCCTGGCCCCGAAGACTTCTTCTTGGGATCACTGTCTTCCAGATGGCAACAGGTACTGTTCTCTATCCTTGAACAAGAACCACTAAACTTTTCTGAAATAATTTCTTGAAATCAAGGATATGGCCACAAAACCACTTCTAACCGTTGGATACTATATCCTCGGTTATAATGGCCATAATAGAGAATCAGCTTTCTGCTGAGGGACTAGTTGGTCTGGGAGTCCCTGCTTTGGCTGTATTGCCGGAGGTATACTCCCGACACAACACTGACCAAACTCTCAAACAGGCTGCCAAGCTGCGCAAACCCACGCAGCTGGAACCCACAGCCTCCACTTCCACATCCAAAGTCCCCTCCAAAACCCACCAAGAAGAAGCCAAGAAAGCTACTCAGGGAGTTGAGTCCCCTGTGGATGCTCCTGCTGCACCAAAGCAGGTTATCTCTACTGGACCTAACCCCCCAGTAGAGACTATGACTCCACCAACTGAAGCCGCTCAGGTTTCCTCTCAAAGGAACCTGAAGCAACCACTCAAAGGGAAGCCACACTGGGGGATCCTCCTACTGAGGGGATTACCATTGAAGAGCACCACTTGTCCAGGGTGCACACTGCTTCCACACCCTCTCCTGATGCAACCGCCCCTCAAAGCCCTACAACATTGTTGCAAAAGTGCTGACGCAGTTGCATTCCTCACCCCCCACCCAGACACCAATTACTACTGGGATAACCTCACCACCTGAGGGGGAGGATCACAATGCTTCTGTAACCCACAGCACAGGGGTTATCATGTTCCATCTTCTAGTGTAGATAAGGAGGTGCGAACTTCTGGTGAGGCTGCCACTGTCTTGACTCAGCAACTGACCAGGTGCAGTTGGTAACATCTCTAAGACCTCACCAGTGGCACAGCTGATGAAGGACATAGTCCTGAGGCTGGAAGTCCCCAGAACCAAGAACAAGGGGCACATGCTATAATTGATCTACACTCAAGGCATGTTCATCTGACTCTGTCAGGAGGTCAGGTGATTCAGTATCAACTGATGATGACCTGAGCTTCTTCTATGATGTAGTTGCTCAAAACACCATCCTAGAGGATGAGGTTAGCAGACTCAAAGAGCTGCTGGCCAAGAGTCTCAGGATGCAAGTCCATCTGCCACCACAAACACCCACAGATGGCACCTTCTTCTGAAGGTCCCCTACACACTGAGCCAATAATACTTCCAAGCCACCAGCCTCTGTTTTCGGCACCGATTCTCAGGAACAGAACCATCCTGATCAATCAGTTGCTAACCTTCAAAAATCCCTACCTCTCATCACTCCCATGACAGATATAGTGATCAAGCCATTGATGAGAGGCTTCCTACAATAATACAACCCCTGGTGGAGGAGTTGGTGACTAAATCCTTTCTACTGCTCAAACCCTTGCACCAATGCAACCAAAAGGGGGAGAGTCAGTCAGTTAAAGGAAAAAGGAAGAGGATAGATGGGGAGAAGGAGAGTGAGAAGGGAGCTGAAGTGAATGAAAGTCAAAAAGACTTCATGTCACATATCAAAAGAGAAAAGGAGAGGTGAGATGGGGAGAAGGAGAGTGAGAAGAGGAGCTGAAGTGATGAAAGTCAAAAAGACTTTCATGTCACATATCAAAAGGAAAAGGAGAGTCTGAGAAGGAGAAGGAGCTGAATGTATGGTGAAAGAAGCTGATGCCAACCATAACCGTTCAATGGATAAATCATTGAGCAGTTATATAGGCAGGGTTTTGACATCAACAACTAGACTCCGAGATCAGAAGGTTGGAAACAGAGGAGATCAACTCAAGATGGGCTAGCTATGATGCCTTAGAAAGAGAAAGGCTGGAGATAATGATCAGATTTATAGCCAATACTTGGGAAGATCTCTAATTGAAATAAGGGCCTGGACCAGGGACAACATCTTGGCAATAACCACCAAGATTTGTTCGTCTGAAGCATACTCCAAAGGTTTAGTGATTGAGGCATTGAATGAAGCTGGGGTTGGAACCGAAAAGAACTGACAAAATTTACCAAAGCCTCCCTTACAGCCAAAATGCTAAAACAGTCTGAAAAGCCTCTATCCTCAAAATCACTATCTCCACAACCCACTAAAACAACCCTTTACCCTCTAAACCAACCATCCAACCCACAAAACCAAATCCTTTACCCCCAAAACCACTGCCAGTGATGTACCTAGCCAAGGAAAAGAAAGGTACTGAGGCCTGATGAAGATGAAGAGGAGGATGAAGACAGACTGCCACTCTCTGCAGTTATACTTTGCCTAAGGCTAAACCAATGTCCATCACTCCTGCTTCTCAAATGCATGATGTGATGATAAGATTGAAGAGGAACAGATGCAAAGACATGATGAGGAAATGCTGAAAAGCATTGACAAAGCATATGCCACATCCTCTTCATGATTAGCATGAAGAAAGAAGTATTAAGATTGTACACCCTTGCTAATACCTTCAATACCAAAGGGAAAGAGTAAGGATATGGCCTGATCCTAGGGTGGCACATCGGATTGTCAAGAAAGAATTCCTTCAAAATACAAGGGCCAAGTGAAGAGAGTTGTCGACGAAGACATCACTGTGGTTCTTGTAGTGTCCCCTTGGGAAATTGTTGAAGAGTTCAAGAAAGCCTATGAAGCCAAAAACCACCTCAAAAGATGTTGGAGAACAAAATCATAAAGAAGGGATTGGTTTACAAAAGACTTGAAAACTTCAAAGAAGAAGAGCTCAACCTGCTCTTAGAAGGGACTCATCCAGATGAGTTTGCTTATAGACAAATAACCACGGTTGAGCTCAAGAATGGAAAACAGGCCAAGTACATATCTGAAGTGTAGGCCGAGAAGGACTATTTGATGGTGTGCCCGAGGTGCTGACAATGGATGAGCAGATCATGTTTCTAAGGGCTTACACCAGGGAATCATATAGGCTGATACACGGGAAGTAGATCTCATGGTTGGGGTAACAGCTCGGTGTCCAAGTCCCCAATACAGAGCTCCCAACCATATCATGCAAACAGATCATCAGAGACTTCTTCCCAGGCCAGTGCTGAAAAAGGGTCACTTCTCATCTAAACAAGAGGATAAAAAGACCAATCTATCTGCCAAAATAAGTGGGACTCGTCAAAACTTAGAGGTTTTGGCTGCATTGGTTCAGGGGGAGTTTGTTGGACCAAAAGAACCAATGAGCCTGATCAGAGAAACCTCTAAGTCCCACAGGACATCACAACAGCTGAAGAAGACCTGATCAGCTGTTCTACAAAGTCTGAAGAATACAACTGCTGAAGTACGTCTGCAGTACTGAAGACAACACTGAGACAACAGCTGAAGATCTAAAGTCTGAGACTTCAACAAGTACTGAAGACAAAGACTGAAGATCAACAGCTGAAAGACAAAGTCTGATGTTCAAGTACTGAAGACATCAGCTGATGTTAACAGCTGATGACAACAGCTGAAGAGGGCTTCTTCAGTTGTTGTGATGGTTTTTCTTCTTCAGTAGTTTTCTTTTCCTTTCAGTAGTTTGTTTACTTTTCTTTTCAGTACTTGTAAACAACTGAAGAGGTTGTTCTTCAGTTGTTGTAGTATCATTGTTTTATGTTTTTCAGTAGTTGTAAATAAGATGTTTAACACTTAGGAACATTTGTAAGAAGATGTCAGTTGTTGACATCTTCAGTAGTTGTTAAACATCAGTAGTTATCAAACGGTTACATGTCACTTTCAAGTGACATCAGCCTTCGTCACTCTTTCCTTTATAAGGAAGGATGACTCACCTGTAATCGTGCCTTTGAGGCCGACAATCTAATGCAATATTCCTTTTGTCGGATATTTCTCTCTCTATAACAAAATTCTTTTATCGTTTTATATCGAATGTTCTTGCTTGAATTTGTCTAATTCTGAGCTATTCTGCTGCTATATCTATTCAATCGATTAAACCAAGAGGCTGAGATCCTAACTGAATCCTAGATAAGAAACACTGAACCTCATGATCCGTTGTGGCAGCTGTTGACAGATCCAAGACATATAAGTCTTTATATCTTGAAGTAGTCATCAAACTTGGTCCTCTGGGATCATATATTCTTTCTTTAGCACGTAACACTTCTGGTTATCGAAGATGACTTTAAATCCTTTATCACAGATTTGGGAAAGAGAAAGTAAGTTGTGAGTTATTGAACGTAGTTCACTTTATCAAACTTAACTTTCTGATCTCCCACTTCTCCCTGAGCTGTGATATAGCCTCCTTTTGTTTCCTGCAAAGGAACATGCCCTCCTTTTATTTGTTTGACGTTAGATAAAAGGGCTCTATTTCCTGTCATGTGCCTGGATGCTCCGCTGTCTATAATCCACGTGTTAGTCTCAGCACTATATCGAACACCCTGCACATACAAGTAAATGAATCAGTTTAGGTTAGGAACCCAAGCTTTGACTGTCTTGGGTTTCCCAGAGGCATCACACATCATAAACTCCACCCATGACCCTTAGAGGGTGAGGGTAGCTCAGGTTCCTTCTTGTTATCAGTATCAGACACGAGGTTGGCTTTTCTTTCCATAAGCCAGATTTGTGCAATGCCTGTTTATGATAAACAGTCGTCTGGCTTACAGGTTGGACTTTAGGTTCACAAGCTCTTCTAGGTGGAGTTAGAGAACTCCGCTTAGAAGACCTAGGTCTAGAGTCCAGAAGATCAATCTTCTTCCTAAGTGTCTGATAGACATGACAGTAGGAAGCAATGTGTCCACATTCTCCACAGTTGTAGCATGACCTGCTATCAACTTTATGAGTAGACTTCTTTGTGGAGAAGTGCGTGACACTCTAGTAACATCAATCACTTTAGTTTTTGACTCTTGGATGTTTGATGTTTTCTCTGGTGTAACAAAGTTTACTGATTTTAACCTGTTTTACTTTTTGGTTAACTAGTTTTTGACTTGAAGCATGTGAAAAAGTAACATTTGAAGTCCTTTTAGGTTCTGATTTGACTCTATTTGACCCTAACTTTAAATTAACTTTTTCAAATTCATTTTCCAGGTTAACACATGGTAATTTACCCTTTGCCTTTGACGTGGCCTCCTTTTGTTTCCTACCAGATTCATAGATGAACATGAGGTGTCTGGATCAGTAACAAGAGGAGTGGTCACCACATGATCCTTGATGGGGTTATTATTTACTGGTCTAGACTTAGTGTTCATCAAGGTCTCAGGTGGTGGTGGACCACTTTGTAGCCTAATCCCTCCCCGTTATTCCTTTCTCTTACTAAGTGTTGGACTATATGTGAAGAGCTAGTCCAACTATGCAGTTTCTGTTTTAATGAATTAACTTCGACTTCTATAACTGCCTTTTGCTTTTTAGTTTTCTCTGGAGTTTAGATAGTACCAAATGTCGTTTGCTTGGTTAAAAGCCACTACTTCGGTTTCCCTAAGTTGTTTAGTCAATAGGTCTATCTTTTCTTTATAACAATGCTCATTTTGTTTTAGTACTCTATTTGCCTCAGTGCACAGACGTAAATCTTTTACTAAGTTATCATTATGATCTAATAACCTAGTAAATTTTTCATCTATGCTATTCCTAAACGTGTCACAATCAGAACAAGCATGGTTATTAAAAATTTGGTCAGTGGTACTTACCTGAGTTGGTTCAGAAGAGTAGCCATCAGTGCCGCATCAGATGATTCTGGTTCTGTCGACTCTGGCTTTTCTATCTCTGATGTGGAAACTTCCTCATTTGGCTTGTAACCGACCTCGGCTGCAGTTGTTTCTTCTCTATGTGACATTGCAATCTCAACTACTATATCACCTTCACTCGCAGAATCATCGTTAATATCCTCACACTGGCAATGTTAGATTCTCCTGGTGAGACAAACCTGAAAGTCCAATCCTGTCCTTCATCATCATGAGCAGTTAGTGCTTTTGGATCCTTGTTTGATGAAGTAGAACTAGAGGGTTGCTTGTCCTGGCGAGTAAAGGATGAGAACGGGTTCCCATTCCCCGTCTTCTTTGGCTTGACACATTCTCGTTTGAAGTGCCCCTTCTCACCATAGTTAAAGCAGGTCACTTTACTCTTGTCGAAGCCAAAGGTGGTGTCCTTAGTAGCAACCAAGTTCTGTCCAGTCTTTTTCACAAACTTCTTCGCCCTCCGAACAGCACTTGCTAAGGCCCACATTATATCCATTCTTTCAAGCTCCATCTCATCCACCTGCTCGTAGTCCTCATTTGCCAGATGGCAGTTTCCAATCTTCCCAGCAACAAGTCCATCATATGAATGAACCACTGCTGCTAAGAGATCCATATGCTCTCGTGCTACTTCCACGGTCACATTACCGAAGTTCTCGATCTTCAGTTTGGTAGCGTTTGCTTCTGATCCAATATGATGGGTACATGATGACCCAGACGTGTCTGATCCAGAAGGAGAAGCATGTGAAGGACCTGATGAGCTAGACACAAAAGCAGTCTGGAGCGGTGCTCCAGATGTCTTAGCTTGAGGCGTGGCGTTGTATAAAGCTGGATTTTGTGTGTACGAAGACTTCTGAGCTCTATACTTCATCCTTAGTGCTTCTTCTCGCAACTTAAGAATGAAGTCATTTATATCCAGCTTTACAAGGATTCCATTCTGTCTCAGGTTAGACACGAATGTAGCCCACTTATCAGGCAACCCGTCTGCGAAGTTGCTTACTTTCTCTTCCATGGTAGTAGCCACTCCATGTGTACGTAATTCGCTCATCAAGTGGTAGAATTTGTCTATGACTTCGTCCAAACTTTCATTACCAATTGATGAGAAGTTATCGAATTCCTTCTTTAACTCCTTTGCCTTGATTGCCTTCAATGATGCATTACCATCATATCTCTTCACTAGCGCATCCCACAGTTTCTTGGACTGCTTGTTCTCGGAATATTGGTGGAATATGTCTTTGGGGATAGACTGAGTGATCAATGCATAAACTCTTTTCTCTACATTGTACTTTACTTTCTGTGCGTCTGTCATCCCGCTTAATGTTAGTTTAACTCCATCAGCTCCCACCGGTGTACTATAGCCTATCTCAATGGCTTCTCACAGATTAGGATCTACTCCATTAAGGTAGATCTCAAAACGTTGTTTCCAGTGGGGAAACTCATCTAAAGTCAAAAGCTTTGGTGGTTTATTGTGATTCCCCACCTCACTCTCAAGCAACAGCAGGTTCTGTATCCTTGAGTCCTTCCCAGCAGTAAAGGCTGACATCTGATCTTCCATGACGAATAAACTTATAATCTAATCAAACAAACTTTCACTTATGCAACTGAAGGATGCGAATGAGCTAATCATGCGTATAAGCTCTGCGATTGGTTCAATCGTGCGAATGAACTGGGCGATTGGTTCAGTTGTGCGAATGAATCTGGTGCGTATGAGCTATGCGAACGAAACGGTTCAGTCGGCCGAATGAAGGTGCGACTAGGTCCAATCGTGCGTATGAGCAATGCGAGTGGAGTCCAGTCGTACGAATGAGTCACTCGTGCGACTGAAGCTGCCGTTTTGCGAAAATTTCTAGGTTTGACGGGTTTCAGCCGTAAAAATTCAAAATTTCACAAGTTCTAATCACCTAAGTCCGTAGAAACCAAACGTCGATGAGCAGGGAACTTCCGAGATCACTTTTGATGCCAAAGATTGCGTTTTCAGTGTAAAAACACAAACTTTTATGCAATCTTGATTGAATCAACACGTAATCAAGAGCCAATAACTCTGATACCACTTGTTAGGACCTGGTATTCGACTGAAATACCTAGAGATCACGTGTATACCAGATCAAATAGTGCGGAATCCTATTTGATTGGCGATCCAATCAGTGAGAACACACGAAGAATCAATGAAGGATTGAAACTAACGTTAGAAATCGATAAGGAATCGATCTAATGTGTTCTATGAACTTGGAGAACGATTTGGAAGGTTTCTGGACGGCTAGGGTTCGTCTAGAATTGTACTTGATCGAATGTCCCTGTTTTTCACGAATTGAGTTATATTTATAGGTCGGCACTATTCAATCGTGCGACTGAACCATTAGTTTGGTTCAGTCGTGCGATTGAACCATGCGGTTGGTTCATTCGTGTGACTGAGTGTTCAGTCGTGCGACTGAGCCAATCTTATGTTACAGTTGTACGACTGATCCAGTCTCCTGGTTCAGTCGTGCGACTGAGTCAATCGTGTGAAGTTCTTCATGTGTATGGTTCATTCGCATGAGCCATTCGCATGAGCCATTCGCATGGGAACTTCATTAAGTTAAGTTTGAATGTTTTAGTTAATTAATATAATATATATGTAATCATTCAAGTAATCATAAACCCAATCAATTCATTCACGACTCATTAACGAGCTATTAAACATTATAACCAACAGACTATCAATATCAGTTCATTAATCATACCAAACAAGATCTATTACATCACATATCATGATCTAGGGACATACATGTATCAATAGACACAGAGTTGTTACCCCATCCACGAGATCTACTTCCCCACTATGAATCTATATGACTCTCTTGTGTAGGCCTCAAGGAAGGTAATTTGTTCCTCCATGGTCAGCTCTTCAGCACCTCCTTCAAATAATGATTTAGGCCCATAGTACTCAGATAGGTATTTGACCTGTTTCCCATTCTTTAGCTCCACAGTTGTTATTATTCTATAAGCAAATTCATCAGGGTGATTACCCTCTAGGAACAACTGGAGCTCATTCCTCTGACTTCTTCAAGCCTCTTATAAACTAACCCCTTTTTCACCATTTTATTTTCAAGCATCTTCTGTGGGGTTTGGATAGCTTTATAAGCTTTCTTGAAGTCTTCTAGGATTTCCCAGGGTGATACTACAAAGACCAGGGAGATCACTTCATCTACAATCTTTTTCACCTGGCCAATGTATCTCTGTGGTATGTTTTTCTTGTGAATCCTGTGAGACACCCTGGGATCAGGCCAAATCCTTACTCTCTCCTTTTGATATTGAAATGTATGCTTAAGAGTGTATAATCAGAGAGCTTGCTTCTTCATGTTGATGATAGAAGATGTGGCTGCATATGCTTTGTCAACCTCCTCAACAATTCGTCATCGTGTTGTTTGTGAAGTTCTTCTTCTTCTAGCTTCACTTTCACAATTTGTCTTGGGTTTCAGGAGTAATTGTTGGGGAGTGACTTGTGGCCTTCGGCAACTGTATAACAGCTGAGAGTGGCAGGCTATCTTCATCATCATCTTCTTCATCATCTTCTAGCCTCAATACCCTTCTCTTCTTCTTCTGGGGTACATCATCGGCTATTGGTTTTGAGGGTAAGGGAGTTGGTTTGGTGGGTTGTTGTTTTGGTGGTGTAGGTGTGGGAATGTTGACAGGCTGTCTTAGCATTTTGGAAGTGAGTGTGGCTTTAGATTGCTTGGCTAGTTCAGTCCTGCTCCCAGCACCAGCTTCATTTAAAGCTTCAATAACTAATCCTTTAGTGTATACTTTAGACGAACAGATCTTTGTGGTTATTGCCAAGATGATGAACCTGGACCAAGACTTGATTTCTATCATTGATCTTCCAAGATATTTTGCTATAAATCTGATCATGATCTCCAGCCTTTCTCTTTCTAACACATCATAACTTGCCCATCTGTTTTGGATTTCTTCAATCTCTAATCTTGTAATCTCAGAGTCAAGTTTGTCAGTGTCATGGCCTTGCCTAAACAACTGATCAATGATGTTATCCATTGATCAGCTGTGTTCGGCATCAGCATCTTTTATCATCAGCTCCAAGGCAGTCTCCTTCTCATTGTTTCTTTTCTTTGATTTCTCCATGTCAGCTTCTTTCTCCTTCTCTTTTTCCTTCTCCTTCTCTTTTTCAGTCTCCACTACCATCTCCTTCTCCTTTACCACTTCTGTTTCTTTCTCTTTCTCTTTCCACTCTGCACTCCTCTTTCTTTTTGCTTTCATTGACTGAATCTCCCCCTTTTTGGTTGCATTGGTTGCAAGGTTTGATTGTCAGAAAGTTGTTTGCCCACAACTTCTCTTGCAAGGGTTGTATTACGGAGGAAAGCCTCTCATCAATGGCTTTGATCACTATATCAGTGATTATAGTGTGATGAGAGGTAGGGAATTTTGAAGGATAGCAGCTATTTGCTCAGGGGGGTACTGTTCCTGGAAATAGTGCCAGAAGCAGAGGCAGGTGGCAGAGAAGTTGGAGTGGCTCTATGTTTAAGAGACCTTCGGATGAAGGTGCCATCTGTGGGGTTTGAGAGGTAGATGGTGTTTGATCCGCAGAAGTTTTGCCAAGCAGCTCTTTGAGTGTGCTCACCTCCTCCACCAGGATGGTGTTTTGGGCTAAGACATCGTAAAAGAAGCCCAGGTCATCATCATGGGTACTGAATCACCTGACCTCCTGATATAATCTGGATGAACATGCACTGAGTGTAGATCAGTTGTAGCATGTGCCCCTTTGTATTGGAACTGGGGACTTCTTGCCTCAGGACTATGTCCTTCATCAGCAGTTGCCTCTGGTAAGGTCTTAGTAATGGTACCACTACATCCAGATCATATGCTGAAACAGGATAAGTGGCAGCCTCACCAGAAGTTCCAATCTCCTTTTCTACACTAGAAAGGAACAGTGTAACCCCTATGCTGTGGGTTATCAGATGCACTTTGATCCTCCCCCTCAATGGTAGACGTATGCCCAGTTGTAATTGGTATCTGGGGAGGGGGTGAGGAGTGCAACTGACTCAGCACTTGTGCAACAATTAATGTAGGACTTTGGGGGGCGGTTGCATGTGGTGATTGGGTAAAGCAGATTGCACCCGGGGTGAATGGTGCGCTTCAATGGTAACCCGCTCAAGTGAGATAGGTTCCAGCAGTGTGGGTTCCCCAATAGTGGTTGCAACAGGATCCTGTTGAGAGGATACCTGTGCGCTTTGGCAGGTTGAGTCGTTGTCACAACTGGGGGGTTAATACCAGTATGTGGTTCCTGTGTTTGTGGTACAGGGGCATCCTCAGGGGACTCATCTCCCTGAGTAGCTGTTTTTGGCTTTTTGGATTTAGGTTTGGTGGGGACTTTGGTTCTGGAGGTGGTGGCTGTGGGTTCCAAGCGTGTGGTTTTCGCAGTTTGGCAGCTTGTTTCAGTGTGTGGTCAGAGTTGTGCCTGGAGTATACTTCAGGCAATACAACCGTTGTAGGGACTCCCAGGCCAACAAGTCCCTCAGCTTGCAGCTGATTCTCTATTATAGCCATAATGAACCAGGGATATAATATCCAGCGGTTAGAAATAGATTTTGAGGCCATATCCTTAAGTTCAAGAAAAATGATTTCAGAAAAGTGTAAGTCTTGTTGCTCAAGGATAGAGAATAATACCTGATGCCACCTTGTAGACATTTGATCCCAAGAGGAACTCTTAGGAGCTAAGCAAACATTTACCATGTGAATATAAGACGTTCTGCATCATGGAAATGTTTCTTCAGGATGGTAGAGGCACTAAGGATTCCCTAATATCCATGGTGGGCAAGGATAAATCAATTGTGCCCTTTGGATACCCAGCAGGAAAAGTGGCATCATCCAGGTTTAGGGTTTGCGAAGTATATCAGGAGTGATGACCACTTGATGTTGTTGACGACCGACTAGAGAGACTCGGTGTTTTTCTCCCCAGTGGTGAGGGTGACGTTCGTCCAAAACTGGTGAAGGGAGTCGGCATGATGATTGGATTTGAAGGAAGGCCGTCTTGTAGGGAGATTGGACCATTAGATCAATGGTGTTGTCGAACTTTGTCCAGAAAGGTGATTTTGTGAGGTAGGCAACAAAGTTATGGCGTGGTTTGAGCTGCATGGTCGCCATTAATGAGAGAGAAGTTTTGGAGATTTGAACGTTCGGTTTGGAAAGGATGAAGCGCTGAAGGCTTAGGTATTGGGTATTTATAGGGAAGGGTCAGAAAACGACTGAAGGGTTTGGTGTTAGTCATCAGTAGTTGTAAACGACTGATGACGTGGTATTACCCTTTCAGATGTTGAAACAACTGAAGTCTTTTGTTTTAGGCATCAGCAGTTATAAAACTACTGAAAGCTATGGTTTTGACTTCAGATGTTTGAAAACAACTGAAGACTTGGTTTTAGTCATCAGTAGTTGTGAAACTACTGAAGACCTTGGTTTTGTCTTCAGATGTTGTAAACAGCTGATGACTTGGTTTTAGTCATCAGTATTTGTGAAACTACTGAAGACCTTGGTTTTGTCATCAGTTGTTGTAAACAGCTGATGACTTGGTTTTAGTCATCAGTAGTTTAACTACTGAAGACATCGTGTTTGGTCATCAGTTGTTTAGGATGAAACATCAGTTGTAGAAACAACTGAAGAGAAAGTTCTCATTAGTAGTTTTCATCAATTCATAGCCTTTCAGCTGTTTCATACTGTCCTCAACACTTACTCATCAGCATTTTAGCTATTTTCAGTTGTTTCATAGGACATCAGTACTTATTCTGTTTTTACTGACATCAGTAGTTATAACTACATCAGTAGTTGTAACTTTATCAGTTGTTTTAACAGAATCAGTACTATATGTGATATGGTACTAATGATCATCAGTACTTATATACTTAGATCATCAGTAGTTATCACTTATTCTTGCTGCAACATACCAAGCCCTAACACAAGGTTTTGGAAAGTTGAACTATCCAAAGGCTTAATAAATATATCTGCAAGCTCATCAGCACTAGGCACAAACTATAGATCAATCAGACCTTTTTCAAAACAATCCCTAATAAAATGGTGTCTGATCTCTATTTGTTTGGTCCTAGAGTGCTGGACCGGATTCTCGACAATACACAGAGCTGAAGCACTATCCATTAATAATGGAGTCTTAGTCTCTGTAATACCATAATCCAATAATTGGTTTTGAAGCCTATATACCTGAGATGTACAACTTGCAGCAGCAATGTACATGCTTCAGCAGTGGATGTAGCAATAGATGTTTGTTTCTTACTCTGCCAAGAAATCAAACAGTTGCCTAGGAATTGACATCCACCAGAAGTTGACTTTCTAGTTAACTTGCACCCTGCATAGTCAGTATCTGAAAAAGCAACTAATTTGCAGAGTGTCTAGTGAAATACCATAAACCTAGAGATTGTGTACCGTGCAAATATCTAAAGATCCTCTTGACTGCAATCAAATGAGACTCTTTAGTAGCAACCTGAAATCTAGCACAGACACAAGTAGCAAACATGATATTTGGTCTAGAAGCTGTTAAGTACATCAAGGACCCAATCATACATCTGAAAGTGTTTCATGAATAACTTTACCTTTTTGATCCGCATCCAGTTGTGTGGTGTTGCACATGGGAGTAGAACAGGGCTTACAATTTTGTAAACCAAACTTATGCAAAAGATCTTTTGTATATTTGGACAGATGAATAAAGTTTCCATCAGCCTTTTGTTTGATTTGCAAGCCTAGAAAGAACTGTAATTCTCCCATTGCACTCATTTCAAACCTCTTTTTCATTAATTTGGTAAAATCATCACATAACTGGGGATCAGAGGATGCAAAAATAATATCATCAACATAAATTTGAACAAGTAGCTTATGCTGATCCACCTTCTTAATACACCCATTCAGGATGTTTATTGTCCTCAAAACCTGGTGGCTGACACACATAAACTTTTCTTTTATTTTGCCATATAAAAATGCACTTTTGACATCCATTTGAAAAACTTTGAGATGGTGGAATGTATATAGGCTAAGAACAATCTAATTGCCTCTAGTCTGGCTACAGGGGCAAAGGTTCATCATAATCAATACCTTCTTCTTGTGAGAACCCCTGTACCACCAGTCTAGCCTTGTTCTTAACAATAAGCCCATTTTCATCAGTTTTATTCCTAAACACCATTTAGTGCCTATTGCACACTTACCTGGGGGTAGAGGAACCAGTTCCACACTTGCTGTTTCTTGAACTGAAGTAGCTCAAGCTACATGGCTTCAATCCATCCATTGTCTCTTAAAGCAACTGATAGTTCTTTGGCTCTAGCTGACTGATGAGAGAGCATAGAAGCAGAAGTTAGACAATTGACTTCTTGTTGAAACTCAACATTGATGTCACCAATGATTTGAGACATTGGATGATTCTTCAGCTCTTGATAAACAATGATATCTGTGCAAGTGTTTGTAGAAACTTCAGCAGCAGCAGATGTTGATGCAGACTCTTGAAACCAAGAATTTGATGGTAACTCAAAAATCTCATCAGCATTTGTTGTGGATGGAACTACTGAAGCTACAGGAACATCAAGTTTAGTAGACTCAGGTAGTTGGTCACTAAACTTGAATAGGTGAGTATTGATATCATCATCATCATCAATACCACCAGCTGGAAGACATGCTGCAGAAGATGATTTATCAACATGGTCTGTAACAACTGGAGGTTGATAAGGAACATATTGCACTATGTCCAAATCAAACAACTCCACAGGGGTTTGTGGAATCTTGTCCATTGGAGATTCATTAAACATCACATGCAAAGTCTCTTCAACTATCTTTGTTCTGCAATTGAAGACTCTGTATGCTTTGCAAGTAGATGAATAACCAACAAAATACCCTGCATCCACCTTAGGATCAAATTTTTGGAGTTGATCCTTTGTGTTGAGAATAAAACAGGGACACCCAAATGCTTTGAAAAATGAAATTAGAGGAGCCAAGTGATGTAGAACTTCATATGGAGTCTTCATCAACCTCTGATTTACTAAGGCTCGATTCTGCACATAGCAAGCTGTGTTAACAGCTTCAGCCCAAAAGGTCAGTGGCAAACCAGAGTCAGCCAACATAGACCTTGCAGCTTCAATTAGGGTCCTGTTTTTTCTCTCCACTACTCCATTTTGTTCTAGAGTCCTTGGGATGCTACACTGCCTTTTGATTCCCTTTGAAAGATATATTCATCAAGTGTATGGTTTCTGAATTTAGTTCCATTGTCACTCTGTATACACTTGACTGAAAGGGAATACTGCTTCTCAACATACAACACAAAGTTGATAATCTTCTGAGCAACCTCATCCTTTGAATGTAGAAAGAAAGTCCATACAAATCTGGAGTAATCATCCACAATTACCAGACAGTACTTCTTCTTTGCCATGCTCATCACTCTCACAGGACCAAATAGATCCATATGCAGTAATTGCAAGCAGGCAGTGGACTTAGGCTCTTCAATAGGAGGGACTGAGACTTTGTGTTGTTTTCCTTTTAAACAAGCAGTGCAGTTTTCATCACAGTGGAACTCCTTTATTGGTAAGCCTCTCACTAAACTATTCTGGATCAACTGATTCATGTTTTTGAAATTAACATGACCCAGCCTTCTGTGCCACAGTTTAGATTCCTGAGGAGAGGCTTTGGAAAAGAGGCAAGGATTGCCTCTGATATTAATTTTCTTGGAAAGATCTAAGGCATACACTCTTCCTGTCCTGTTGGCCCTCAGGAGAGTGTGATCATCCAACACCTTATCAATCAAATTCAGAACTTTGGATGATAGAATCCTGCAGTTCTGACTGGTGAAAAGAGCAAAATGGCCTTTATCACACATTTGACTGACACTCAAGAGATTGTACTTGAGATTTTCCACATGATTAACATCATCAAACTTTATTTCTCCATTGGAGACAAAGCCTTTTCCAATGATATAACCCTTAGCATCATTGCTAAAAGAAACAAACCCTTTCTTTCCTTGAGAGTAGTTATGAAGAAGAGAGCTGTTCCCTGTCATATGCATAGATCCCCCACTGTCTACATACCAGATGCTACTTTGGCATGGTGAAGAACCCTGCAAACATAAACCTTTTGGTTTTGGGTCTATTCACATCAACAGATGGTAAACTAACAGACTTGCTATGAATAACAGCCTGAGAGGATGGAGATGGTGAAGAAGAAGATTCCTTTGGCATGGAATATCTTCTCTGTGGTTTCAACACAGGAGCATGTAATTGGTTGACTCTCACCAATAGATGTTGAACCATCATTACAAGTTGTGTCTGATTTTGGGATAAAGCCTTCAGCTCATCACACACATTAGTGTTTGAGTTTGATGAGTTCCTGTGTTGTACCATCTCTCTTGAGCAACCTCAGCTGTTGCATGTTTAACCCCTTTCTTTTTGGATTTCTTTTTGAATTTTGGGGTTACAGGTTTTGATGTTGCTGGTACGAATTTGATTTCAAACTCAGTTTTCATTTTATCCATTTTCTCTTTAATGTTTTCATTATGTTTGAGTTTGGAGCCCTTTTTATACGAGCAATCATCAGTAAGATGATTGAATAAGCCACATATTTCACATGGCTTTCTCTTCATCTTAAGTTGATCATCTGCTGAAGAAGATGAAACTACTGAAGACTTGTTCTTCAGCAGTTTGCTATCAGTACTAGCAGTTTTCTTTGCTTTAGTACCTGCTTTCTTGATATCTTCTTCAGTAGTTTTCCCAGCCTTTCTACTTGCAGCTTTCTTTCCTTTAGTACATGTTGTAGATTGGGCTTGTTCTCCAGGTGTTATGACATTCTTTTTAGTACTTTCAGTACTTTGTGAAATATCACCTGGGGTGATCAACTTTGTGATCATGTGAGTGTCAGCATTTGAACCATCAACATCAACTGATAGTTTCTGAGAGGAATTAATGCAGACTTCTACATCTGATGGTGCTGTATCAGATAGTAGATCACATGATGAAAAGGATTGGTTATTGCTTTCCCATCAGATTCTATTTCTGCTCTGGGAGTAAAGTCTGTAGGAGGAGTAGTGTGATTATAACCAATGCCAAACTTCACATTGGAAGCAGATTGCTTACTAAGAAGCATTTCAAAACCCTTCCAAGAATTTACCCATCGATCACACTCTACCTGGGTAGTTGCAAGTGTTCTTCTTTATATGTCTCTGTACTTCTCTAAAGTATCTCTTCCCTACCCTTATCATTAGCGCAAATGCGGCTATGCATGTTTCAGAACATAGTTTGGCTTTTGCCTCAGAGGATACCTGTGATACCTGTGGTGTAGAGGTATTAGAGGATGAAGTATCAGCAGACTCCAAAGCCATAAGAGCTAGATTTCCAAAAGGACTATCACCACCATGTTGACCAGCACCAGAGAACAGTTGTTCATGACCAGACAAATCATCTGGTAAACTGCTCCAGTCAACAACTCCTGGGGTGAAAAAGCTGTGTTGTTGAGGTTGAGTTTATTGATGAGATTGGGAAGGTTGAGGTTCAGGTAATGCATGTGGTTGTTGTGCAATTGGAGCTTGTACCAGATTTGGCTGAGGCAAGTAATAGCAGGGTAAAGGATATGACATTGGACCCTGGGGGACAAAGTATGCAGGAGATACAGGGTGTGATTGATGACCAGAACCAGCAGGATGTTGCCCTCTGTTTTGTAGAGTAGTGCTAGGAAAAGTCACAAAGGGTGCAGAAGAGTTAGATCCAGTTGATCTACATTCTCTTGCAAAGTGTCCAAGCCTTTGGCATTTGTGACACCTCAACTTACTCTTGTCAAAACCAACTTTGATTTTGCTAGAGAGTCCAGGAATTTCCTGCCAGTTCTCTTGTAGAACTTCTGAGATCTGATATTAACTAAGGCCATTTGGCTTAGAATATCCATCTCTTCTAAATCATCATCAGCAATTCCCTTCAGATCATCCATGATGAAGCATAGTTTGTCACTATTACTGCCAGAATGATTATCAATACCAACAAATGCATGATCAGAACTGTTTGAAGAGAAATCAATATGCTCATCATAATTGCTTTCAGATACAGCATATTCTGACTCATGACCAACCAAGGCAGTGTTCCCTGGTATAAAGTCATCAGTGAGCTTTCCTGATGATGACAGTTTCCTCTTCTGCTCTATCTCTCTTTCAAATGTAAGCAGTTTCCCATGAAGTTGGGTGAGAGATAGGCTATCCAGATTTGCACTAGAGCGTAGGATAATAGTGTATGTGTCCCATCTCTCAGCAGTGATCTGAGGAATCTGTTATTCATCTAGCTATTTGTATTCCTGTTTCACCATTTTCAGCTCAGAGATCAAACAGGAAAAACGCTCAAACTGTTCAGTCAGTGTCTCACCCTTTCTATGAGAAAATGTCTCATATTGTTGGCGCGGGATTTCTCTGTTGTTTGCTAAGACCTCATCAGTTCCACCAAATTGTTCCTTCAGTGCATTCCAGAGGTCAGGAGCAGTTTCATGATGCATAAGCCCTGAATAGATTTCATTAGGCAGTGCCATGGCCAGAATTCCATGGGCTTTAGCATCAATCTCAAACAGTTTCCAATCTTCATCTGAGTATTGTTCCTTCTTCTTCGGAACCATTTCATTTGTTTCCGGATTGTTCACCATAGGCTTATGTGGTCCATGTACCGAAGATGTCCGAACACCCTGAACTGTTAACAGACAGGTGATGAAGCATCCTTCGTTGCCATATGGTTATACTCAGTCCTAACCAGCATCGGAGGCTTGGTTGAGGAACCGGTATTGTGAGGGTCATTAGAAGAGTAGTCATCTCAGATTCAACCAAATTCAATTAAGCTATAACAGATTTAGAACAAAACACAACAAACCAAATTGAATCAAGAGAGATCTCAAAATGAATAACGAAGCGGCAGAAAATCAATAATCTATAACCAGTTCTTGCAAATAAGCTAATTCAATCAAACATAGATATCAAATAGCAGTTTCAATGATCAACTGTTAGATCGATCAATGATCAACCCGCTCTTATACCATGGTTAGGATCAGCGATCTACGTTTGATTGATTTGAGAGTATAGCAGTGGAAAACAAACAATGAATTAGCCAATTCACATGAACGCAAAAGTTATTCAAACTAAGAACAAACGGTTATAGACAGAAATAATTCTGCAAATATATTTCATTCAATATTCGCTTTCGTGGTAACAGAATGTCACCCATACAATTAGGTCAACATCTCTTATATAGGAGATTGACGTCTGCTGATGTCACTTGATAGTGACATCTAACAGAATTTATTCAACTACTGATAGTTAACACAATACTGAAGATGTCAAACAGCTGACATCTTCTTACAAAAATGCTAAGTGTTAACTATCACTACAACTACTGAAAAGAAACTACTGAAACTACAACGACTGAAGAACATGCTCTTTAGTCATTTTACAAATACTGAAAAGAAAAAGAAAACTACTGAAATGAAACCATCACAACAACTAAAGAATGCTTCTTCAGCTGTTGTAACAAACTCTGAAAGCTTCAGTACTTGTACTTGAACTTCAGCTGTTGTCATCAGCTAATGTCTTCAGTCTTTGTACTTTAGCTGTTGATCTTCAGTACTTTGTTCTTCAGCAGTTGATCTTCAGACTTTGGTCTTCAGCTGTTGAAGTCTTCAGTACTTTAGTTCTTCAGCTATTTAAATCTTCAGACTTTGTCCAACAGCTGATCAAGTCTTCAGCAGTTGTTATGATGTCTGAGACTTAGAGGTTTTTTTTCTGGATCAGGCTCATTGTTCTTTGGTCCAACAACAACAGATTTCTTAGATCACTGCCTAAGATGGACACTATACCATTTTCCTACGCTCTAGTGCAAATCTGATAGTCTATTCTTCACCAACTCCATGGGAAACTGCTTACATTGAAAGAGAGATAGAGCAGAAAAGGAAACTAGCATCATGAGGAAAGCTCACTGATGACTTCGTAACTAGGGAACACTGCCTTGGTTGGTCATGAGTCAGAATATCTGCATCATCAAGCATTATGATGAGCATTTAGATTTCTCCTCAAACGGTTAGATCATGCATTTGTTAGTGTTGACAGTCCATCAGGCTGTAATAGTGACAATTTGTGTTTCATTATGGATGATTTAAAGGGTATTGCTGATGATCACTTAGAAGAGATGGATTTTCTGAGCCAAATGGCCTTGATTAATATCAATCTGAAAGTTCTACAAGAGAACTGGTAGAAATTCCCAGGACTCTCTGGCAAAACAAAGTTGGTTTTGACAAGAGTAAGTTGATGTGTCACAAATGCCACATGCTTTTGTCACTTTTCCAAAATATAGTCCACAAAACAGAGGGCAACATCCTGCTAGTTCTGGTCATCATTCACAACCTAAATCTCCTGCATATTTTGTCCCTCAGGGTCTAATGTCATATCCATATCCCTGCTATTACATGCCACACCCAATCCAGTTCAGTTCCTAATGCACAACAACCTCAAGCCCTACCTGAGCCTCTACCATCTCAATCATCTCAATCACAACCTCATCACAGCTTCTTCACCCCTGGTATTGGTGACTGGGAGCAGTTTACCAGATGATCTCTCTGGTAATGAGCAATTATTTGCTGGTGTTGGTCAACATGGTGGAACATCCTTTTGGGAATCTAGCTCTCATGGCCCTGGAATCTACTGATAGTTCATGCTCCAATGCATCTTCATCACAGGTAACCCAGGTATCCTCTAGGCTAAGGCCAAGCTATGTTCTGAATCTTGCATAGCTGCATTTATCTCTATTAAAGAGGCAAATGTAGCTTTAATAAATCAAAATATAGAGCTTCAGCAAACCCTTTCCAAAAGAAAAGCTGAATATGAGTCTGTCCTTAAGGATAAAGATGATGAGATTTATAAGCTTAAATGCCAATTAATGATGAAAAGGCCAAGCTAGAGGTCATTCTTGAGAACCATAGAGATCTCAAAGAAAAACTTGCAGTTACCCAAGTTGAGTGTGACCGCTGGGTGTCATCCTACAAGGGATTTGAAATGCTGCTCAGCAAGCAATCTGATTCGAATGTGAAGTTTGGAATAGGTTACAACCACATTGCACCACCTACAGATTTTACTCTAAAACCAATATTAAAATCTGAAGGTGAAAGTAATTTCCAAACCACATCATCATGTGCATCATCCTCAAGTGATCACCCAAAATCACAAGATGAAATCAGTATTGATACCTCAGCAAATCAATTAGCTGAGGGGTTAACTACTGATAAGCACATGAAGCTGAGTACTTCAGATGTTATCCCTCAAAGTACCTCAAGTACTCAAGGGCAAGTCACAACATCTGAAAAGCATTTCAAATCAGCTGAAATAAAAGGATTAACAACTGCTGATAGAGAACAGCTGAAGAACAAGTCTTAGTTGTTACAGATCCTTCATTACTAAACAAAAGTACTGAAAGGAGGAAAGTACTAAAGAGCACACCTTAGTAGTTTCCACATCAGCAGTTGATCACTCCAAGATGAAGAATAAGCCATGTGAAATATGTGGTAAATTCAATTCTTTCTGATAATGTTGGTATAGAAAGGGTTCTAAACTCAACAGAGATAAGCTCATTAAAATCCAGATGGATGAAATGAAAAATGAGTTTGAGACTAAGTTTGTACCACAGTCATCCCTTTGTGATAGACCAAGCCTTCACCAAATCCAAAAGAAGGATAGGGTTTATCATAAAATAGCTGATAGTGCTCCTCATGATAAACATCAGACTAAGTCTGTGAATTTTAAGGAGGAAATGGTGGGTCACATGAACTCATCAAACACAAGTACTGATATGTCACAAGAGCTGAAAGCTTAGCTACAAATCACACAAACTTGTTATGATGGTTCAGCATTTGTTGGGGAGAGTTAACCAACTAGATGCACCTGTGATCAAACCACTAAAAGGCATTCCAAGCCCAAATCCAAGGAATCCATTTCAGCACCATCTCCTTCTTCATCAGCTGTTAATCATAAGAAAAAAGTTATGGTTAAATCTGTTGATGAAAACAGACCCAAAACCAAAAAGGTTTGGGTCTCAAAACCTAACTAGTTCTTTATGATGAATACAGGGTTCTTCAGCATGCCAAAGGAGCATCTGGTATGTAAACAGTGGAGGATCTATGCATATGACTAGGAGCAGTTCTCTTCTTAATGACTACTCTCAAGGAAAGAAGGGATTTGTTTCATTTGGTAATGATGCCAAGGGTTACATCATCGGGAAAAGATATGTGTCTAATGGACAAATTAGGTTTGATGATGTTAATCATGTGGAGAATGTCAAGTATAATTTGCTGAGTGTTAGTCAGATGTGTGATAAAGGGCACATTGCACTTTTCACAAGCCAGAACTTCAGGATTCTGTCTTCCCAAGTTCTGAGGCTGATTGACAAGGTATTGGATGAACATACTCTCCTGAAGGCCAATAGGATTGGAAGAGTGTATGCCTTGGATTTGTCAAAGAAGATTGATTTGAAGGGTCATCCTTGCTTGTTCTCCAAAGCCTCTCCTCAGGAATCTAAACTGTGGCATAGAAGGCTGGGTCATGTTAATCTCAAAAACATGAATTAGATGATCCACAATAGTTTAGTGAGAGGTCTACCAATAAAGGAGTTCCACTGTGATGAAACCTTCACTACTTGTTTGAAAGGAAAACATCACAAAGTCTCATTCCCTCCTATTGAAGCACCTAAGTCCACTGCCTGCTTGCAGTTACTGCACATGGATCTATTTGGTCCTGTAGAGTGATGAGCATGGCAAAGAAGAAATATTGTCTGGTAATTGTGGATGATTACTCCAGATTTGTATGGACTTTCTTCTTGTATTCAAAGGATGAGGTTGCTCAGACGATTATAAACTTTGTGTTGTATGTTGAGAAGCAGTATTTCCTATCAGTGAAGTGTATAAGGAGTGATAATGGAACTGAATTCAGAAACCATACACTTGATGATTTTTATCTATCAAAAGGAATCAAGAGGCAGCTTAGCATCCCAAGGACTCCAGAACAAAATGGAGTAGTGGAGAGAAAGAACAGGACCCTAATTGAAGCTGCAAGGTCTATGTTGGCTGACTCTGGTTTGCCATTGACCTTTTGGGCTGAAGCTATTAACACAGTTTGCTATGTGCAGAATAGAGTATTAGTAAATCAGAGGTTGATGAAGACTCCATCTGAACTTCTACATCATTTGGCTCCTCTAATTTCATTCTTCAAAGCCTTCGGTGTCCTTGTTTCATTCTTAACACAAAGGATCAACTCCACAAATTTGATCCTAAGGTGGATGCAAGGTATTTTGTAGGTTATTCATCCACATGCAAGGCTTACAAGTCTTCAACTGTAGAACAAATTAGTTGAAGAAACCTTGCATGTGAAATTGAATGAATCTCCTAAGGATAAAATTCCACAAAACTATGTGGAGTTGTTTGATCTGGACATACTGCAATATGTTCCTTATCAACCTCCAGCTGTTGCAGATCTTGTGGATAAATCATCTTCTGCAGAAAGTCTTCCACCTGGTGGTACTGAAGATGATGATGATATCAGTACTCACCTTTTCAAGTTTAGTGAACAACTGCCTGAGTCCACTAAACTTGATGTTCCTGTAGCTTCAGCAGCTCCCTCCACAACAAATGCTGATGAGATTTCTGACTCTTCTACATGATTTGATTTGCCATCTCATACTTGGTTTCCAGAGTCTGGATCACATCTGCTGCTAAACCTGCTACAAACACTTGCACCGATCTTATAGTATACCAAGAGCTGAAGATCACCCCATGTCTCAAATCATTGGTGATATCAATACTAGTGTCTCAACCAGAAGTCAATTGTCTAACTTCTTCTTCTATGCTCTCTTCATCAGTCAGCTAGAGCCAAAAAACTATCATGTTGCTTTGAGAGACAATGGATGGGTTGAAGCCATGCAGCTTGAACTACTTCGTTCAAAAAGCAGCAAGTGTGGGAACCGGTTCCTCTACCCCCAGGTAAGTGTGCAATAGGCACTAAATGGGTGTTTAGGAATAAAACTGATGAAAATGGGCTTATTGTCAAGAACAAGGCTAGACTAGTTGTACAAGGGTTTGCACAAGAAGAAGGTATTGATTATGATGAAACCTTTGCCCCTGTAGCCAGACTAGAGGCAATTAGATTGTTCTTAGCCTATGCTGCATTCCACAATCTTAAAGTTTTTCAAATGGATGTCAAAAGTGCATTTTTATATGGTAAAATAAAAGAAGTGGTTTATGTGTGTCAACCACCAGTTTTGAGGATAATAAACATCCTGATTGGGTGTATAAACTTGATAAGACTCTTTATGGTTTGAAGCAAGCTCCTAGAGCCTGGTATGAAACACTTTCCAATTTTCTTCTTAAAAATAATTTCACTAGAGGCTCCATAGATAAACTTTGTTTTAAGAAAGCGGATTAGCATAAGTTACTTGTTAAAATTTATGTTGATGATATTATTTTTGCATCCTCTGATCCCCCAGTTGTGTGATGAGTTTACAAGTTTAATGAAACAAAAGTTTGAAATGAGTGCAATGGGAGAATTACAGTTCATTGTAGGCTTGCAAATCAAACAAAAGGCTGATCGAACCTTTATTCATCAGTCAAAATGTACAAAAGATCTCTTGAATAAGTTTGATTTACAAAATTGTAAGCCCTGTTCTACTCCCATGTGCAACACCACACAACTGGATGCAGATCAGAAAGGTAAAGCTGTTGATGAAACACTTTACAGATGTATGATTGGTTCCTTGATGTACTTAACAGCTTCTAGACCAGATATGATGTTTGCAACGTGTGTTTGTGCCAGATTTCAGGCTGCTCCTAAAGAATCTCATTTGATTGCAGTCAAGAGGATCTTTAGATATCTGCAAGGTACACAATCTCTAGGTCTTTGGTATTACACCGGACACTCATGTAAATTAGTTGCTTTTTCTGATAGTGACTATGCATGGTGTAAGTTAACCAAAAAGTCAACTTCTGGTGGATGTCAATTCCTAGGCAACTGTTTGATTTCTTGGCAGAGTAAGAAACAAACATCTGTTGCTACATCCACTACTGAAGCAGTGTACATTGCTGCTGCAAGTTGTACATCTCAGGTATTCTGGCTTCAAAACCAATTATTGGATTATGGCATTACAGAGACTAAGACTCCATTATTAATGGATAGTGCTTCAGCTCTGTGTATTGTCAAGAATCCGGTCCAGCACTCTAGGACCAAACAAATAGAGATCAGACACCATTTTATTAAGGATTGTTTTGAAAAAGGTCTGATTGATCAAAGTTTGTGCCTAGTGCTGATGAGCTTGCAGATATATTTATTAAGCCTTTGGATAGTTCAACTTTCCAAAACCTTGTGTTAGGGCTTGGTATGTTGCAGCAAGAATAAGTGATAACTACTGATGATCTCAATAAACAAGTATTGATGATCATTAGTAAACATGTCACACATATGTACTAATTCTGTAAACGAAACTGATGCAGTTACAACTACTGATGTAGTTATAACTCCTGATGTCAGTAAAAAAGATAAGTACTGATGTCCTATGAAACAACTGAAATGAGCTAAAAAGTTTGTTGAGTAAGTATTGAGGACAGTATGAAACAGTTGAAAAGCTAAGAATTGAGGAAAACTACTGATGAGAATTTTCACTTCAGTCGTTTCCACAAACTGTTGTTTCACTCTAAACAGCTGATGACAAAACCATGTCTTTAGTAGTTTCACAACTACTGATGACTAATACCAAGTCCTCAGTTGTTTACAACAGCTGAAGACAAAAGCCAAGGTTTTCAGTAGTTTCACAACCATTGATGACTAAAACCAAGTCTTCAGTTGTTTTCAAACGTCTGATAGTTAAAAACACATCTTCAGTTGTTTTCATAACAACTAATGCCAACACCAACACTTTCAGTCATTTTCTTTTCTGCCTTTTCTTAACCTATAAATACCTGCACTTATAGACAAACATTTCATTAGCCGTTTTCAAACCTCTCTCTCTCAACAATGGCGACCATGAAACTCAAACCCCGACACAACTGTGTTGCCTACGTTTCGAAATAAGTCTTCTGGAACAAGTTTGACAGTGCCATCGATCTTATGGTGGATTCCCCATACAGAACAACCTTTCTCCTGAATCCTACCATATATCCTGACTCCTTATCCCAGTTCTGGACCACGTCTCTGTATTAACTGGTGAGAATGATAGAAAAATCACTCTCCAGTCGTTGATGAACCAGAAACAGGTGCTCATCACCCCCGACATCATACGCCAAACCCTAAATTTGCATGATGGCACCTATCCTAAAGAATGCCCGAAAGGCATCACTGATATGTCTTTTATCCATAATGGGTATGAAGGCGACTTAAGTGCTACAACTATACTTGAAAAGCACTTCCACGACGTTGAACGACTGATCTTTCATATGGTGAATGTCTGCCTTGCATCAAAGACATCTTCTTGGGATTAGATGTCTTCCCGATAGCAACATGTATTGTTCTCTATCCTTGAACGCCAAAATCTAAATTTTTCAGAGATAGTGTTCATGGAACTAAAGGATCTGGCACAGAAACCTATGGCAAATAGTAGGATACTTTATCCCAGGTTTCTGATGGCCATAATTTTGAATCAATTACAATCTGATGGCCTTGTTGGTCTTGGAGTCCCTGCTCTAGCTGTTTTAGCTGAGGTATACTCCCGACATACCTCAGACCCTACTCTTAAAGGGGCTGCCCGGATGCTAAAACCTAAGTAGAGGGAACCCACAGCCTCCACTTCCAGATCCAAAGTCCCCACCAAACCCAAATCCAAAAAGCCGAAAACGGCTACTTAGGGAGATGAGTCCCCTGAGGATCCCCCTGTACCACAAATGCAGGAAATACATACTGGTTATAACCCCCCAGTTATGTCCAAGACTCAACCTGCTGAAGCCACACAGGTATCCTCCCAACAGGATCCTGTTGCAACCACAATTGGGGATCCTAAATTTCTGGAACCTCTCTCAATTGAGAGGGTTACCATTGATGAGCACCTCTCTCCCCGGGTGCATTTTGCTTCAGACCAATCTCCACATGCAACCGCCCCTCAAAGCCCAACATTGATCGTTGCTAAAGTGCTGAGTCAGTTGCATTCCTCACCCCCTCCCCAGAAACCACTTATCACTGGGAATACCTCAACTATTGAGGGGGAGGACCGAAATGTTTCTGATAACCCACAACACAGGGGTTACATTGTTCACTCTCCAAGTGTAGAAACGGAGAATAGAACATTTGGTAAGGCTGCCACTTCTACTGATTCAGCAAATGATCAGGATGACATTGGTAACATCCATAAGACCTTATTGGAGGCAACTGCCAATGAGGACACAGTCCTGAGGTAGGAAGTCCCCAGTACCAAGAACAAGGGGCAATTGCTTTTACTGATCTACACTCAGAGCATGTACATCCTGATTCCATCAGGAGGTCAGGTGATTCAGCACAAACTGATGATGACCTAGGCTTTTTCTATGATGTATTAGCCCATAATACCATCCTTGAGACTGAGGTGAGCAGACTCAAAGAGTTGTTAGCCAAAATGTCTCAGGATCCAAGTCCATCTACCTCACAAACCCCACAGATGGCACCTTCAATTGAAGGTTCCCCAAACACTGCGCCAATACACATAACTAAGCCACCAGGCACTGCTTTTGGCACCACCTCTCAGGGACAGAACCCCTCTAAGCAGACAGTTGCTATCTTTCAAAACTCCTTACCTCTCATCACTCCCATCATCACTGACATAGTGCATAAAGCCATTGATGATAGGATATCCTCAAATCTACAACTCCTCATTGATAACGCCGTTCAAAAATCTATTTCAACCTTTCAATCCCTTGATCTCAATGCAACCAAAAAGGGGGAGACTTTCAAGTCTGAGGCAGTGAAAGAAAAGAAAAGAAAAAGAGTTGATGATGAGAAAGAACCTGCAAAAGAGAAGGAGGTGGAGAAATCACTGATCTCAGAACAGCTGATCACATATAAAAGAAAGAAAAGTGCTGAGTCAAAAGCTGATGAAGATAAATCATTAGAAGATCTTGTCAAAGATGCGGATGAAGCTCACAGCAAATCCATGGATAAAATTATAGATCATCTCTATCGACAAGGTCATGACACAGCTACACTAGACACTGAGATCAGAAGGCTGGAAATAGAAGAGATTCAAACTAGATGGGCCGGTTATAGTGTGTTGGAAAGGGAAAGATTGGAGATAATGATCAGATTCATTGCCAAATACCTTGGAAGATCATTGATAGAGATAAAGGCCTGGTCCAGAGACAATATCCTATAGATAACCAAGAAGATTTGCTCTGCTGGAGGCTATAAGGGGTTGATAATTGAAGCACTGGATGAAACAGGTGCAGGGAAGAGAACTGAAATGGCAAAGCTCTCCAAAGCCAAACTCACCACCAAAATGCTAAGTCAGTCTTCTCACACTCCCACTCAAACACAACCCTTATCTCTAAAATCTCCCAATCTATCCCTAAACCAAAGCCACCCACAACTCAACCCACAAAACCAATCCCTTTACCCCAAAAACCACCTCAAACCTTACCCAGTGATGCACCCAGAAGGAGGAGAAGGGTGTTGAGGGTAGAAGAAGATGAAGAAGAGGATGATGATGATGATAGTCTGCCAATCTCTGTTTTTCTTAAACTCAAATCACCTGAGCACAGAAGTCAACAAGTGATTACTCCTGACTTGGAAATGCAGATGGTGAAGGTAAAGATTGAAGAAGTAGAACAACAGAAACAGCATGATGAGAAGTTTCTCAAGATGGTTGATAAGGATTTCCCTCTGTCCTCATCCATTCAAGAAATGAAGAAACAGGCTCTGAGGCTATACACTCTTCGACATACCTTTCAACATCGAAAAGAAAGAGTGCGGATCTGGCCAGACCCCAGGGTAAGTTCTAGAATTCATAAGAAGAATATACCAAGTAGATATCATGGCCAAGTGAACAAGACCTTGAATGCTATAATTACATTGGCCATGGTAGTCTCACACTGGGAAATAATTGAAGAATTCAAGATAGCTCAAAAATCCAAGACAACCCCTCAATCTATTCTTGAGAACAAAATGATCAAGAAGGGGTTGTTATACAAAAGACTTGAAGATCTTGTGAAGAGTGAACTCTAGTTGTTACTTGAAGGCTCTCACCCTGATGAATTTGCTTATAGAGAGATAACAACTGTGGAGTTGAAAAATGGAAAGACAATGAGATACCTGTCTTAGTATTATAGCCGAGAGTTCTTCTTCGAAGGAGAAGCAGAAGAACTCACCAAGGAGGAACAAGTTGTTCTCCTTAAGGCCTATGCTAGTGAGTCTTATAGACTCATTCATGGGAATTAGGTTTCATGGTTAGGATAAGACTCTGTGTTCAGTTTCCCCAAAACAGAGTTCCCTTCTATACTTAGCCAATCAAATGATTAGAAACCTTTTCCCGGCCTATGCTTAACTGATTACCTCTGAAGCTGGTCAAGAGGGTGTTTCTGCCAAGAATAAGGGGGATCATCAATAACTTTAGAGGTTTTGGCTGCATTGGTTCAGGGGAAGTTTGCTGAAGAAGATCACAACAGCTGAAGACATCAACTGATTACAAGGTCTAAAGACAAGTCTGAAGACAAGAACTGAAGATTACTACTGAAGACAAAGTCTAAAAGTAAAGAACTGAAGACAAAGTCTGAAGCTATCAGCTGAAGACAAAGTCTGAAAGTAAAGTACTGAAGACAAAGTCTAAAAGTAAAAGTCTGAAGAACAAAGACTGAAGACAAAGACTAAAGACAAAGACTGAAGACCAAAGTAATCAGTAATTGTCACAATAGCTGAAGTGATCAACTTTTAGTAGTTCTGATGGTTTCCTTTCAGTACTTGTAATTTACTTTTCAGTAGTTATAGTTTCAGTAGTTTAGTTTGAGTAGTTTTATGTTTTTGTACTTAAGCATTCTCTGAGATGTAATTAGTAGTTGAGAACATTCTCAGTAATTTGCATAGTTTTAGTAGTTTGAATAATTCTGTTAGATGTCACTATCAAGTGACATCAGCGGACGTCACATATCCTATATAAGGAATGTTGACCTAATTGTAAAGTGTGACATTGAGCCACCACGAAAGCGTATGAATGAAATATCTCTTTTGCATAATACTCTTTTTCTATAACCATTTACTGTTACATTGAATATCAATTGTGTTCTTGTGAATTGTTTAATTCGTTGTTCGTACTCCGCTGCAATGCTCTCTAATTAATCAAACTTAGATCACTGATCCTAACAACATTCCTTATATATGGAATGTGACGTCTGCTGATGTCACTTGATAGTGACATCTAACAGAATTATACAAAGAACTGAAATTATGCAAACTACTGAGAATGTTCTCAACAACTGATCACATCCCAGAGAATGCTAAGTACAAGAACATAAAACTACTGAACTAAAACTACTGAAACTATAAACTACTGAAAGGTATATTACAAGTACTGAAAAGGAAAACGATCACAACTACTGAAGTTAATAACTTCAGCTGTTGAGACAAATACTGATCACTCTGGTCTTCAGTCTTTGTCTTCAGTCTTTGTCTTCTGTCTTTGTTCTTCAGACTTCTATTTCAAACTTTGTCTTCAGTTCTTTACTTTCAGACTTTGTCTTTAGTAGAAATCTTCAGATCTTGTGTTCAGACTTTGTCTTCAGACCTTGTAATCAGTTGATGTCTTCAGTTGTTGTGATCTTCTTCAACAGTTGTAATGTCTGTGGGACTTAGAGGTTTTTCTGATCACGCTCATTGGTTCTTTTGGTCCAAAAACAACTAAGAGATCTTGGTGTTCTTGTTTGAGAAAGAGTGTCTGATCAATGGTTCCTCTTTTGTAGCCATGCTTGAGCAAGAAAGATGATAGTGTTTCATACCACTTTCTTGGTGCTTGATGAAGAACATACAAGGCTTCATCTAGTTTGTGTACCCTATGGGGATACTGAGGATCTTCAAAACCAGGGGGTTGTGACACATAAACTTCCTCATCAATCTTCCCATATTAGAATGCACACTTGACATCCATCTGATACACAGTGAACTTCTTATATGATGAATAAGCAAGAAACACTCTTTATTGCCTCAATTCTTGCAACTGGTGCAAAAACGTCATCATAATCTATTCCTTCTTCTTGTGTGTATATTTGTGTAATCAACCTTGCTTTGTTTCTTAAAATAACCCCTCTATCATCAAGTTTGTTTTTGTATAGCCACCTTGTGCCAATAGGATGTTGTCCTTCAGGCAATTCAACTACAAACATACCTTTTGCTTTCTAAGTTGTTGAAGCTCTTGTTGCATAGCTTCAATCCAACTATTGTCTTTTAAAGCAGTGGTGATGTTTGGACGGACTACTTGAGAACGAAAACAACTGAAGAGACAAAGGTTGGTAGTACCACTTTGACTCCTTGTAGTTCTCTATGTAGGATCTCTAATGATGTTGTTGACTGGATGAGTCTTATGGATTCTCATTGATGGAGTTGATTCAACTGGCATAGCTGATTCTAGGTTAGTCATTTCCATTGCCTCAGAATGATCCAACCCAGGTTGAGAGTTTAAGAAATAGTCAAAATGTTCAACATGAGGTGAAGGATCATGAGTGTCTTCTGTATGTGCTGTAGAAGCATCTCCAGTATTGGTTTGCTCTTCCATAGGATTTACAGAACTTCTACCAAAACAGTTTGCTCTTCAGTAGGAGTTACAGGAACTTCTCCGGAAACATTTTGCTCTTCAGTAGGAGTTACAGGAACTTCTCCGGAAACATTTACAATATTTTTTGTATTCACTTGAGAGCATGGATCTATTGAAGAGACAACATTCACATCTCTGGATGCACCATGTTCATTTCCACATGTAGTGTCTGTAGCTACTGCTCATGTGTTTCCACCCAAGTATGGGTGAATCCTTGGAGGATCAGCAGATAATGTTACTTGAGTCATATGAGGTGGAACAAATGGATAGCATACTTCATGAGATCCTGTAGTGTTCGAATGGTCATAGTTAAATGATTTAGTTAGAGCATCTATGTCAAACAACAATAATGAACCTTTAATAGACTTAGAAAATACAAATTCATCAAAGGATACATTAGGAGTTTCTTCCATAATGTGATGTTGTGGAATATAAACCCAATATGATTTAGATGTTGAAGAGTATCCAACACAGAAAATATCATAAGCTTTTTCTGAAAATTTTCGCAATGACTCTTTTATGTTTAAAATAGATACATGACTTCCAAAGACTTTAAGATATCCTATGTATGATTTTCTTTTAAACAAGAGCTCATAAGGAGTTTTTTTATGTTCTTTGACAATTAATGTTCTGTTTTGAATATTGCATGTAGTATTCACAGCCTCGGCCCAAAAAGTGATGGGCAATTGTGAATCAACTAGCATTGTTCTGGCTGTTTCAATGAGAGTTTTGTTTCTTCTTTCAACAACTCCATTTTGTTGTGGAGTTCTTGGTGCACTGAATTGCCTTGCAATACCTTTGCTCCTGCAAAAGGAATCCATTTCAAAATTGACAAATTCAGTACCATTGTCACTCCTAAAATTTTAACTTTTGTATCAAGTTGATTCTCAATCTTGATCACAAAGTCCATTACTGTTTCTGATGTTTTAGTTTTTTGTTTTAAGAAAAATACCCATGTGAATCTTGTGAAATCATCAACTATCACCAAACAATATTGCCTTTTCCAATGCTCATCACATTGGTAGGACCAAATAGATCCATGTGAAGCAATTTGAGTGGTATAGTATTAGTATTGATAATTTTGGATTTATGTGACACTCTATGTTGTTTCCTTTGTAACAAGAAGAATAGTGAGTTGAGCAATGAAACTCTTTGTTGGAAATCCAATGACTAGGTCATTTTTCACAATTTATTCATGTTCTTCATGTTAGAATGGACAAGCCTTCTATGGCATAATTGAGATATATCTTCTCATAGCTTAGATAGAAGGCATGTTTCATGTTTTGTGAGAGATGTGTTGTTCATATCCAATACATAAGTGTTCCTTTCTTGCTACTTTGAGGAGAATCCATTCTTCTGGAACAATAAATCCTGGCTTAAGAATGTAACAATTAGTATTATCAAACAGTGTGGTATAACTTTGATCACAAATTTGAGACACACTTAATAAATTATACTGTAAATTTTCACAATAATTTACTTTCTCAAATTTGAATACACCATTTGTTATCATTCCTTCACCAACAATGTTACCTCCCTTTTTGTCCCTGCCAATGCCACATAAGAAGCATTTTTATGTTTGAAGTCATGGAGAAGTGAATAGTTTCCTGTCATATGCCTGGAACAACCACTGTCAACATACCACTTGTTGTCAGCTCTCCAATATTGTTCCTGTATTCAGAAATAAATCAGTTAGAATTGACAACACAAGTCTTAATGATCTTGGGTTTGTCATCAGTGTCTAAAATTATTACTCCTTCATGAACAGATCTTGAAGTTTCAGTGTTAATTTCATATCTAGTTGATTCATTTTGATTTGATGGTGGTGAGGATGATTGGTTTTAGCTGATGTAGAAACTTTGGAGTCTTCTTTCTTAATTGATTCTTCATGCACCTTATCTTTCTTTGGTTGATATTTTGATTTAGAAGATGAACCTACACTTTTGAAGGTTTCATCATCTTTTGCTTTTGATTGAGACACATGTGATCCCTTTTCAAAATGATCAAAGAATTATCACTATTATTGACTTTTCTCAGTCAAGTCCACCCTTTTGTGAGGTGTTTTGGATTGGCATGATGTTGTTTTCTTCACTGATTTAGCATCTTCAAAAGATTTCTGCTTTGGTTTTGACTTTTCCTTTTGATTTACCTTCTTTTTCTTTGAATCATATTGACTTTCAGTAGATTGAGAGTCCGATTCTGTCAAATCAGTTTTTGACTTCTTTGTGCTTTTGCTTTTGTTCTTTTTGTTAAAATAGCATTCCTGATCTGAATGATTGTTTTTGTTGCAAATAGCATAGAATTTGTTGAAGTAACACTCTAAAGTCATGTGATTGTTCATATTGCATATGGAAGAGTAACTGCTGAAGTAGTAGTCTTGTGTATTGTGATTTGTCATATCACACCACTTGCAATACATTTCTTCAGATTCTTCTTCAGGTTCATCTTTCTTCTTTTTCTTGTGTAGTTTGGGAGTCGTCGTTTCCTCTTTTGAAGAATTTGATTTGTTCTTGCTGTTCTTGAAGTATCATCAATTGAATCTTTCTTGTCCTTTGATGACTTTTGTTGCTTCAGATTCAACATTTTGTTTGTAACAACTTCTCTTTTTGGTACCTCATCCGTAGATTCG
The DNA here is from genome assembly GCA_025506515.1 of Flaveria trinervia. NCBI lineage: Eukaryota > Viridiplantae > Streptophyta > Magnoliopsida > Asterales > Asteraceae > Flaveria > Flaveria trinervia. The sequence goes on along the minus strand of CM046447.1, from coordinate 2,916,757 downwards.
AATTTCTTCTTCTGTAGAAGTTCTACGGATTCAGCAGACTTTGCTTTCCGTAGATCTTCTACTGAAGAATTTTTCTTTTGTTTAGTTGATACTTGTTTCTTCTTACCTTTATCTGCATCGGATTAAAAGTACTTCTTTAGTTGAACCGCAGCTATCTACTTCTTTTTGAAGATTCAGTTCTTGAAGTCCTTGTTAGATCTCAGCCCTTGGTTTAATCGATTGAACAGATATAGCAGCGGAATAGCTCAGAATTAGACAAATTCAAACAAGAACATTGATATAAAACGATAAGAGAATTTTGTTATAGACAGAGAAATATCCGACAAAAGGAATATTGCATTAAGATTGTCGGCTCAAAGGCACGATTACAGGTGAGTCATCCTTCCTTATAAAGGAAAGAGTGACGTAGGCTGATGTCACTTGAAAGTGACATGTAACCGTTTGATAACTACTGATGTTTACAAACTACTGAAGATGTCACAACTGACATCTTCTTACAAATGTTCCTAAGTGTTAAACATCTTATTTACAACTACTGAAAAACATAAAACTACTGACACTACAACAACTGAAGAACAACCTCTTCAGTTGTTTACAAGTACTGAAAAAAAAAGTAAACAAACTACTGAAAAGAAAAGAAAACTACTGAAGAAAAACATCACAACAACTGAAGAAGCCCTCTTCAGCTGTTGTCATCAGCTGTTAACATCAGCTGATGTCTTCAGTACTTGAACATCAGACTTTGTCTTTCAGCTGTTGATCTTCAGTCTTTGTCTTCAGTACTTGTTGAAGTCTTCAGACTTTAGATCTTCAGCTGTTGTCTCAGTCTTTGTCTTCAGTACTTCAGACGTACTTCAGCAGTTGTATTCTTCAGACTTTGTAGAACAGCTGATCAGGTCTTCTTCAGCTGTTGTGATGTCTGTGGGACTTAGAGGTTTCTCTGATCAGGCTCATTGGTTCTTTTGGTCCAACAAACTCCCCCTGAACCAATGCAGCCAAAACCTCTAAGTTATTGACGAGTCCCACTTATTTTGGCAGATAGATTGGTCTTTTTATCCTCTTGATCAGATGAGAAGTGACCCTTTTTCAGCACCGGCCTGGGAAGAAGTCTCTGATGATCTGTTTGGCATGATATGGTGGGAGCTCTGTATTGGGGACTTGGACACCGAGCTGTTGCCCCAACCATGAGATCTACTTCCCGTGTATCAGCCTATATGATTCCCTGGTGTAAGCCCTTAAAAACATGATTTGCTCATCCATTGTCAGCACCTCGGGCACACCATCAAATAATCCTTCTCGGCCATACACTTCAGATATGTACTTGGCCTGTATTCCATTCTTGAGCTCAACCGTGGTTATTTGTCTATAAGCAAACTCATCTGGATGAGTCCCTTCTAAGAGCAGGTTGAGCTCTTCTTGTTTGAAGTTTTCAAGTCTTTTGTAAACCAATCCCTTCTTTATAATTTTGTTCTCTAACATCTTTTGAGGTGGTTGTTTGGCTTCATAGGCTTTCTTGAACTCTTCAACAATTCCCAAGGGGACACTACAAGAACCACAGTGATGTCTTCGTCGACAACTCTCTTCACTTGGCCCTTGTATCTTGAAGGAATTTCTTTCTTGACAATCCGGTGTGCCACCCTAGGATCAGGCCATATCCTTACTCTTTCCTTTGGTATTGAAAGGTATTAGCAAGGGTGTACAATCTTAATACTTCTTTCTTCATGCTCATCATTGAAGAGGATGTGGCATATGCTTTGTCAATGCTTTTCAGCATTTCCTCATCATGTTTTTGCATCTGTTCCTCTTCAATCTTTATCATTACATCATGCATTTGAGAAGCAGGAGTGATGGACATTGGTTTAGCCTTAGGCAAAGTAATGACTGCAGAGAGTGGCAGTCTGTCTTCATCCTCCTCTTCATCTTCATCAGGCCTCAGTACCTTTCTTTTCTTTTGGCTAGGTACATCACTGGCAGTGGTTTTGGGGGTAAAGGATTTGGTTTTGTGGGTTGGATGGTTGGTTTAGAGGGTAAAGGGGTTGTTTTAGTGGGTTGTGGAGATAGTGATTTTGAGGATTGAGGCTTTTCAGACTGTTTTAGCATTTTGGCTGTAAGGGAGGCTTTGGTAAATTTTGTCAGTTATTTTCGATTCCCAACCCCAGCTTCATTCAATACCTCAATCACTAAACCTTTGGAGTATTCTTCAGACGAACAAATCTTGGTGGTTATTGCCAAGATGTTGTCCCTGGTCCAGGCCCTTATTTCCATTAGAGATCTTCCCAAGTATTTAGCTATAAATCTGATCATTATCTCCAGCCTTTCTCTTTCTAAGGCATCATAGCTAGCCCATCTTAAATGATCTCCTCTGTTTCCATCCTTCTGATCTTGGAGTCTAGTTGTTTGATGTCAAAACCCTGCCTATAAACTGCTCAATGATTTTATCCATTGAACGGTTATGGTTGGCGTCAGCTTCTTTCACCATATCCTTCAGCTCCTTCTCCTTCTCAGACTCTCCTTTTCTCTTTTGATATGTGACATGAAAGTCTTTTTGACTTTCATTCACTTCAGCTCCCTTCACACTCTCCTTCTCCTTCTCATTTACAAACTCGATTCTTTTCCTTCTCCCCATCTATCATCCTCTTCCTTTTTCCTTTAACTAACTGACTCTCCCCCTTTTTGGTTGCATTGGGTGCAAGGGTTTGAGCAGTAGAAAGGGATTTAGTCACCAACTCCTCCACCAAGGTTGTATTATGGTAGGAAGCCTCTCATCAAGGGCTTTGATCACTATATCTGTGATCATGGGAGTGATGAGAGGTAGGGATTTTTGAAGTGTAGCAACTGATTGATCAGGATGGTTCTGTTCCTGAGAATCAGTGCCGAAAGCAGAGGCTGGTGGCTTGGAAGTATATACTGGCTCAGTGTGTAGGGGACCTTCAGAAGAAGGTGCCATCTGTGGGTGTATTGTGGTGGCAGATGGACTTGCATCCTGAGACATCTTGGCCAGCAGCTCTTTGAGTCTGCTAACCTCATCCTCTCGAGAATGGTGTTTTGAGCAACTACATCATAGAAGAAGCTCAGGTCATCATCAGTTGATACTGAATCACCTGACCTCCTGACAGAGTCAGGATGAACATGCCTTGAGTGTAGATCAATGATAGCATGTGCCCCTTGTTCTTGGTTCTGGGGACTTCCAGCCTCAGGACTATGTCCTTCATCAGCTGTTGCCACTGGTGAGGTCTTAGAGATGTTACCAACTGCACCCTGGTCATTTGCTGAGTCAGAGACAGTGGCAGCCTCACCAGAAGTTTGCACCTCCTTATCTACACTAGAAGATGAAACATGATAACCCATGTGCTGTGGGTTGACAGAAGCATTTGGATCCTCCCCCTCAGGTGTTGAGGTTATCCCAGTAGTGATGGTGTCTGGGTGGGGGGGGTGAGGAATGCAACTGTGTTAGCACCTTTGCAACAATTATTGTAGGCTTTGAGGGGCGGTTGCATCAGGGAGGGTGTGGAAGCAGTGTGCACCCGGACAAATGGTGCTCTTCAATGGTAATCCCTCAAGTGAGGAGGATCCCAGCAGTGTGGCTTCCCTTTGAGTGGTTGCTTCAGGTTCCTTTTGAGAGGCAACCTGAGCGGCTTCAGCTGGTGGAGTCATAGTCTCTACTGGGGGGTTATTTCCAGCAGAGATAACCTGCGTTGGTGCAGCAGGAGCATCCACAGGGGACTCAATTCCCTGAGTAGCTTTAGGCTTCTTCTTTGTGGGTTGGGGGGGACTTTTGTGGAAGTGGAGGCTTGGAAGTGGGGGCTGTGGGTTCCAGCTGCGTGGGTTTGCGCAGCTTGGCAGCCTGTTTGAGAGTTTGGTCAGTGTTGTGTCGGGAGTATACCTCCGGCAATACAGCCAAAGGGGACTCCAGACCAACTAGTCCCTCAGCAGAAAGCTGATTCTCTATTATGGCCATTATAAACCGAGGATATAGTATCCAACGGTTAGAAAGTGGTTTTGTGGCCATATCCTTGAGTTCAAGAAAAATTATTTCAGAAAAGTTTAGTGGTTCTTGTTCAAGGATAGAGAACAATACCTGTTGCCATCTGGAAGACAGTTGATCCCAAGAGGAAGTCTTCGGGGCCAGGCAAACATTACCATATGAAATATTAATCGTTTAGCATCTGGAAAATGTTTCTTCAGGATTGTTGAAGCACTAAGATCACCCTGATATCCATGTTGTCCAAATGAAAGATCAAGTTGGCGCTTAGGATATCCAACAGGGTAGGCAGCATCATCTAACAGTAATATCTGGCGGATGGTAGTAGTAGAGATGACCACCTTATGAGAGTTGATAGACGAATGGATAGATTCTCCATTAACGGTCGCATTCGTCCAGAACTGACGTAGCGAATCGGCATAAATGATTGGATTTAAGAGGAAAGCCGTTTTCAGTGGGGATTGGCCATAAGATCTATAGCACTATCAAATTTGGTCCAGAAGGGCGATTTTGTGAGGTACGCGACACAGTTGTGTCGAGGCTTGAGTTGCATGGTCGCCATTAATGAAGGTGAAAGGTTTTCAGAGCTTTTGAAATTTTAGGTCGTGAAAGAATGAAAAACTCTGAAAGAGGGAACAGGTATATAGGGTACGGGTTATGAAACGACTGAAGGTTTGGTGTTAGTCATCAGTATTTGAAACTACTGATGACGTGGTATTGACTTTCAGAGGTTTGAAACGACTGATGGTATGGTGTGGTCAGCAGTTATAAAACAACTGAAGACATGGTGTTTACTATCAGACGTTGAAACAACTGAAGTCTCTGATTTAGGCATCAGTAGTTTTAAAAACTACTGAAGACCAGTTAGACTTCAGATGTTGAAACAATGAGGGTTGGTATTAGCCATCAGTAGTTGTGAAACTACTGAAGACCGTGGTTTTGCCATCAGTTGTTGTAAACAACTGAAGACTTGGTGTAGTCATCAGTAGTTGTGAACTACTGAAGACATGGTATTGCTTCAGTTGTTTATAAAGAAACAGAAGTTTGTGAACTACTGAAGAGAGAGTACTCATCAGTAGTTGTCGTCAATTCATAGCCTTCAGCTGTTTCATACTGTCCTCAACACTTACTCATCAGCCTTTTTGCTGTTTTCAGTTGTTTCATAGGACAACAGTACTATATCTGTTTCTACTGAATTCAGTAGTTGTAACTACATCAGTAGTTTAGAACAGATAAACTACAGTACTTAAAGCATTTAGCCTTCAATAGTTATAAAAACTACTGAGGGTAAAATAACTCATCAGTACTTATGTGACATGGTTACCAATGATCATCAGTAATTACTGAGATCATCAGTAGTTGTCACTTATTCTAGCTGCAGCATACCAAGCCTTAACACCAGGTTGTGGAAAGTTGAACTATCCAAAGGCTTAGTAAAAATGTCTGCAAGCTCATCAGCACTAGGCACAAACATAGGATTAATTAGACCCTTTTCAAACAATCTCTTATAAAATGATGTCTAATTTCTATATGTTTGGTCCTAGAGTGCTGGACTGGATTTTTGACAATGCAAGAGCTGAAGCACTATCCATTATAATGGAGTCTTAGTCTCTGTAATGCCATAATCCAAAAGTTGATTCTGAAGCCAGAGTATTGGGATGTACAACTTGCAGCAGCAATGTACTCGGCTTCAGCAGTGGATGTAGCAACAGATGTTTGTTTCTTACTCTGCCAAGAAATCAAACAGTTGCCTAGGAATGGCATCCACCAGAAGTGATTTCCTGGTCAACTTACACCCTGCATAGTCACTATCAGAGAAAGCAACTAATTTGCAAGAATGTCCAGTGGAATACCATAAGCCTAGAGATTGTGTACCTTGCAGATATCTAAAGATCCTCTTGACTGCAATCAGATGGACTCCTTAGGTGCAGCCTGAAATCTAGCACAAACACATGTAACAAACATAATATCTGGTCTAGAGGTGTTAAATACATCAAGGAACCAATCATACATCTGTAAAGGGTTTCATCAACACCTTTACCTTTCTGATCAACATCCAATTGTGTGGTGTTGCACATGGGAGTAGAACAGGGTTTACAGTTTTGTAAATCAAACTTATTCAAAAGATCTTTTGTGTATTTAGACTGATGAATGAAAATTCCATCAGCTTTTTTTTTGATTTGCAAACCTAGAAAGAACTGTAATTCTCCCATTGCACTCATTTCAAACTTCTGTTGCATTAAGGTTGGAAATTCTCACACAATTGGAGATCAGAGGATGCAAATATAATATCATCAACATAAATTTGAACAAGTAGCTTATGCTGATCCACCTTCTTAATAAATAAAGTTTTATCTATGGAGCCTCTAGTGAAATTATTCTGTAGAAGAAAGTTTGATAAGGTCTCATACCAGGCTCTAGGTGCTTGTTTCAACCCATAAAGAGCTTATCAAGCTTATATACCCATTTTGGGTGCTTATACCTCAAAGCCTGGTGGTTGACACACATAAACTTCTTCTTTTATTGTACCATATAGAAAAGCACTTTGACATCCATTTGGAAAAACTTTAAGATTGTGGAGTGCAGCATAGGCTAAAAACAATCTAATTGCTCCAGTCTGGCTACAGGGGCAAAGGTTTCATCATAATCAATACCTTCTTCTTGTGCAAACCCCTGCACAACCAGTCTGGCCTTGTTCTTAACAATTAGCCCTTTTCATCAGTTTTGTCCTAAACACCCATTTAGTGCCTATTGCACACTTACCTGGGGGTAGGGAACAAGCTCCCACACTTGCTATTTCTTGAACTGAAGAAGCTCAAGCTGCATGGCTTCAACCCATCCATTGTCTCTCAAAGCAACATGATAGTTCTTCGGCTCTAGCTAACTGATGAAGAGAGCATAGAAGCAGAAATTGGACAACTGGTTCTGGTTGAAACACCAGCATTGATATCACCAAGGATTTGAGACATTGGGTGATTTTTCAGCTCTTGGTAAACAATCAAGTCTGTGCAAGTGTTAGTAGGATCTCAGCAGCAGCAGATGGTGATGCAGATTCTTGAAACCATGAAGATGGTGGCAACTCAAATGAGGTGAGGATGCAGAAATCTCATCAGCATTTGTTGTGGATGGTGCTGCTGGAGCTACAGGAGCATCAGGTTAGAGGACTCAGGCAGTTGGTCACTAAACCTGAAGAGGTGATTACTACTATCATCATCATCTTCAGTAGTAACACCAGGTGGTGAACTGTTGACAGGAGCAACAGCAGGAGATTGATAAGGAACATATTGCAGTATGTCCAAATCAAAGAGCTCCACAGGGCTTTGTGGAATCTTGTCCTTTGGAGATTCATTGAACTTGACATGTAGAGTCTCTTCACCATCTTTGTTCTGCAGTTGAAGACTCTGTATGCCTTGCAAGTTGATGAATAACCAACAAAGTACCCTGCATCCACTTAGGATCAAATTTCTGGAGCTGATCCTTTGTGTTGAGAATGAAACAGGGACACCCAAATGCTCTAAAGAATGAAATGAGAGGGGCCAAATGATGTAGAACTTCATATGGAGTCTTCATCAACCTCTGATTTATTAGCACTCTATTCTGCACATAGCATGCTGTGTTGACAGCTTCAGCCCAAAAGGTCAATAGCAGTCCAGAATCAGCCAACATAGACCTTGCAGCTTCATGAGGGTCCTGTTCTTTCTCTCCATAACTCCATTCTGTTCAGGAGTTCTTGAATACTAAACTGTCTCTTTATTCCCTTGGAAAGGTAGAACTCATCAAGTGTATTGTTCCTGAATTCTGTTCCATTGTCACTTCTAATACACTTGACTGAGAGGAATACTGCTTCTCAGCATACAACACAAAGTTTATGATCTTCTGTGCAGCTCATCCTTGAATGTAGAAAGAAAGTCCATACAAATCTGGAGTAATCATCCACAATTACCAGACAGTATTTCTTTGTGCCATGCTCATCACTCTCACAGGACCAAAGAGATCCATGTGAAGAAGTTGTAAGCAGGCAGTGGACTTGGTTCTTCAATAGATGGAATGAAACCTTGTGCTGTTTTCCTTTCAAACAAGCAGTGCAGTTGTTTTCACACTTGAACTCCTTCATAGGCATTCCCCTTACTAAACTATGGTGTATGAGTTGATTCATGTTCTTGAAGTTAACATGTCCCATCCTTCTATGCCATAGATTAGATTCTTGAGGAGAGGCCTTGGAAAATAGGCAAGGATGGCCTTTGAGATCAATTTTCTTGGAAAGATCTAAGGCATACACTTTCCTGTCCTGTTGGCCTTCAGGAGAGTGTGAGCATCCAATACCTTGTCAATCAAACTCAGAACTTTGGATGACAGAATCCTGCAGTTCTGGCTTGTGAAAAGGGCAACATGGCCTTGTCACACAATTGACTGACACTCAAGAGGTTATACTTGAGATTTTCAACATGGTTGACATCATCAAACTTTATTTCCCCCTTGGAAACAAAGCCCTTCCCGATGATGTAACCTCTTGCATCATTGCCAAAGGAAAAAATCCCTTCCTTCCTGAGAGTAGTCATTAAGAAGTGAGTTGTTCCCAGTCATATGCATAGATCCCCCACTGTCTACATACCAGATGCTACTTTGGCATGTTGAAGAAACCTGCATAAATAAACAATCAGTTAGTTTTGGAGACCCAAACCTTTTTGTTTTTGGGCCTGGTCTCATCAACAGATGGTAAACTAACAGTTTATTGGACACAATAGCTTGAGGTGAAGGAGATGGTGTAGAAGAGGAATCCTTTGGCTTGGATCTCCTTTCTGGGGTTTCAACACAGGGCCATCAAGTTGGTTAACTCTCCCCAACAGATGTTGAACCATCATTACCAGTTGTGTCTGATTCTGGGAGAGAGCTTTCAGCTCTTCAGACACATTGGTATTGGTGTTTGATGATGAGTTCTTGTGTTGCACCATCTTCTTTTGAGCAACTTCAGCTATTGCCTGTTGCAGTCCTTCCTTTTTGGATTTCTTTTTGGACATAGGAGTAACAGGATTTGATGCTGCTGGTACAAACTTGGACTCAAACTCAGTTTTCATTTTAGCCAAGTTTTCTTTTTTCTTCCCTTTTGTTTGAGTTTGGATCCCTTTTTGTACCAACAATCATCTGTGAGATGATTGAATAGACCACATATTTCACATGGTTTCTTCTTCATCTTCTATTGATCATCAACTAAAGAAGATGAAACTACTGAAGACTTGCTCTTCAGCAGTTTAGAAGCACTTTTTGCCTTCTTGTCAACTTCCTTAGTAGGCTTCAAATCCTTCCTACTGACAGTTTTCTTCTTTTCAGTGCTGTCAGTCATTAGGATTTGAACTCCAGATGTTATCCCTGCTCTCCAGTACCCTTAGTACTTCTAGGGATAACACTTGGGTTGATTAACTCATTGATCATGTGAGTGTCAGCAGTTGAACCATCAATTCAGCTGATAGGTTCACAGAGGGATTACTACTGACTTCACTACTGATGGTGCTTTATCAAGTAGTGAATCACATGATGAGGTGGATTGGTCATTACTTTCTCCATCAGATTCTGCTCCTGCTCTTGAAGCAAAAACTGTAGGAGGAGCAGTGTGATTATAACCAATTCCAAACTTCACATTGGAAGCATTGCTTACTAAGAAGCATTTCAAAGCCCTTGCAAGATTGTACCCATCGATCACACTCACCTGGGTGACAGCAAGAGTATCTTTGAGGTCTTTGTACTTCTCTAAGAGTACATCCTCCCTAGCCTTATCATCAGAAATTTGGCATTTTAATTTGTAAATCTCATCAGTTTTCTCTTTTAGCACAGACTCAAACTCAGCTTTATTTTTGGAAATTATTTGTTCTAGCTCTACATTTTATTTATTAAAGCCACATTTGCTTCTCTAATAGAGGCAAATGCTGCTATGCAAGTTTCAGAACATAATTTGGCCTTAGCCTCAGAGGATACCTGTGATACCTTTATTGAAGAGGTACTTGAAGATGATCCATTAGAGGATTCCAAAGCCATGAGAGCTAGATTTCCAAAAGGATGCTCACCACCATGTTGACCAGCACCCGAGAACAGTTGTTCATTACCCACATCATCTGGTAACTGCTCCAGTCAACAACTCCTGGTGTGAAGAAGCTATGTTGTTGAAGTTGATTAGGTTGATGAGATTGGATGGTTGAGGCTCAGGGAGTGCATGTGGTTGCTGAGCAGTGGGTGCTTGAACCTGGCCTGGTTGTGGCATGTAATAGCAGGGGTATGGATATGGCATTGGCCCCTGTGGAACAAAATATGCAGGAGATTGTGGTTGATGATGATAACCAGAATTGACAGGTTGTTGCCCTCTGTTTTGTTGACTATTGCCAGGGAAAGTCACAAAAGGTGCAGGAGAGTTAGATCCAGATGATTTACATTCTCTTGCAAAGTGCCCAAGCCTGTGGCATTTATGGCACTTCAACTTACTCTTGTCAAAACCAACTTTGGTTTTGCCAGAGAGTCCTGGGAATTTCCTTCCAGTTCTTTTGTAGAACTTCTGAGATCTGATATTTATCAAGGCCATTTGGCTCAAAATATCCATCTCTTCTAAGTCATCATCAGCAATCCCCTTGAGATCATCCATGATGAAACATAGATTGTCATTATTACTACCAACAGAATGACTATCAACACTCACAAAGGCAGGCTCAGAAGTGTTTGTAGAGAAATCAATATGCTCATCATACTGGCTTTCAGATGACGCATATTCTGACTCTTGATGTCCAATCAGGGCAGTGTTCCCTTGGACAAAATCCTCAGTGAGCTTGCCAGATGAAACCAATTTCCTTTTCTGCTCTATCTCTCTCTCAAATGTAAGCAGTTTCCCATGAAGTTGGGTGAGAGATAGGCGATCAACATCAGCATTTGAGCGTAGAACAATGGTATATGTGTTCCATCTCTCAGGCAGTGATCTTAAGAATCTATGGTTCATCTTACTCCTGGTATATTCATGTTTAACCATTTTCAATTCAGAAATTAAACATGAAAACCGCTCAAATTGTTGAGTCAGAGTCTCACCCTTTCTATGAGAGAAAGTCTCATATTGTTGGGCGAGGATTTCCCTGTTGTTTGCTAAAACCTCATCAGTACCACCAAATTGTTCTTTGATGGCATTCCAGAGGTCATGAGCAGATTCACAATGCAGAAGCCCAGAGTAAATCTCATTAGGAATAGCCATAGCCAAAATTCCATGGGCTTTTGCATCGATTTCAAACAACTTCTTGTCCTCATCGGAGTATTGCTCCTTCTTCTTTGGAACCAACTGGTTTGTTTCCGGATCATTCACCATTGGCTTATGTGGTCCATGTACCACAGATGTCCAACAACCTGAGTTATTGATAGACAGGTGATGGAGCAATCTTCTCTGCCAAATGTTATACTCATTCCTCACCAAGATCGGAGGCTTGGTAGAGGATCCAGTATTGAAAGGATCATTCGAAGAAGTAGTCATTGTGAAAATCAGACAGATTCAAGTAAAATCACAATAAATTTAGCTCAAAACCACACAGAACCTCAAATAAAGCGGCCAGAAGCGATACACTCTCAATCTTTATAACAGATCCTTGCGAATTTGCTAATTCAATTAAACTTAGAGCGATTGCACAGTTTCAATGATCAATTGTTAGATCGATCAATGATTAACCTGCTCTGATACCATTTGTTAGGATCTCAGCCCTTGGTTTAATCGATTGAACAGATATAGCAGCGGAATAGCTCAGAATTAGACAAATTCAAACAAGAACATTTGATATAAAACGATAAGAGAATTTTGTTATAGAGAGAGAAATATCCGACAAAAGGAATATTGCATTAAGATTGTCGGCCTCAAAGGCACGATTACAGGTGAGTCATCCTTCCTTATAAAGGAAAGAGTGACGTAGGCTGATGTCACTTGAAAGTGACATGTAACCGTTTGATAACTACTGATGTTTAACAACTACTGAAGATGTCAACAACTGACATCTTCTTACAAATGTTCCTAAGTGTTAAACATCTTATTTACAACTACTGAAAAACATAAAACTACTGACACTACAACAACTGAAGAACAACCTCTTCAGTTTTTTACAAGTACTGAAAAGAAAAGTAAACAAACTACTGAAAAGAAAAGAAAACTACTGAAGAAAAATCATCACAACAACTGAAGAAGCCCTCTTCAGCTGTTGTCATCAGCTATTAACATCAGCTGATGTCTTCAGTACTTGAACATCAGACTTTGTGTTTCAGCTGTTGATCTTCAGTCTTTGTCTTCAGTACTTGTTGAAGTCTGCAGACTTTAGATCTTCAGCTGTTGTCTCAGTCTTTGTCTTCAGTACTTCAGACGTACTTCAGCAGTTGTATTCTTCAGACTTTGTAGAACAGCTGATCAGGTCTTCTTCAGCTGTTGTGATGTCTTGTGGGACTTAGAGGTTTCTCTGATCAGGCTCATTGGTTCTTTTGGTCCAACAGTCCTTCATTGAGTTCAGCAATCCTCTTGCAGATAATCTTTAGCATGTTTCTTTGCTTTGGAGGATATTGCAGCTTTGATTCTTCAAGTACTTTTGGAATACCGGTTTTAATATGAACAATCTTACCAATGGTCATTTGATCAACATCAAGTTCATCAAGTCATCCAAGTCATCACAATTATCATAATCAAATTTTGAATCATTTTGATTTAAAGATTCTAATTCAGAGGATTCAGTTTCACTTACCTCAGTTTATTGTTAATGTTGATTAGAGTTGATTCTGTTTTATTTATGGTGCTAGGCACAAAATGATTTGATAGAGTGTTGGTCATTGTTTCAGGTAGAGATGTGTAATTATAATTTATAGGGGGTGCAACAGCATTATAACCCAACCCATACCTATTTTTCGATTCAATATGAGAATTTGGCAACTTCTCATATTACTGAGATGATAATTGAAACTTCTGAACTTTCATTTCAGTTGAAGCATGATCAGCCATGGATTTGTTAAGGAAGTGGTTAGATGCTCAACTTGGGCTTTTAGGCTATAGTTTTTAGAAACAAATTTGTCTAAATCCTTTTGCAAAGATTTAATTTTGATTTGATACAATTTATGTTCTCTAACATAGGATTCATTCAAAATCATAGTTTCTTTTACTTTGTCAGCCAATTGTTGAGCATGGACTCTATAACATTCAACTTCCTCAACACATGTTGATAACACAACCTTTCTTTTACCTTCTGGCCATTGGAGGACTTTGTCTTCCATATGTGCCATCAATGCTTGGTCCAACTGATTCATTGGTGGCTGGTGGGGATGTATTGATGAGTTGAGATTGTTTGTGCAGAGATCTTTGAGAGTTTGATTATTGATGAGGTTAAGTCCCATGTTGTTGATGTTGCTGATGTTGTCTCATCTCTGGATATGACTGTTGATTACATTCTCTAGAGAAATGTACGTAGAGATTGCACTTGAAGCATCTTACATTTGATTTGTCAACATCAATCTTTGATGTTTTACTGGCTGCTGCCAAGTTCTTGTTTCTTCTGAGATATTGATTTGCTCTCTAAGCAATCATTGCCATATGCCATTGTAGGTCCATTTCTTCCACTACATTAGGATGTAGTTCTTCTAAGTCTTGTTGGCAGATATTTGATGACGTTAGAGAGCTTCCCAGATATACTTGAAAACTAAAACTAAAAGCTGCAAAGGCTGCTTTTTGTTCTTCAGAATCCAATATCACAGTGATTGGTTCTGATTGATTATTTGATTGTGAAGACTTTGCTGTTGCTGCAGTTGTATCTTCTATCAGCATTTCTTCGTTTATCCTTTTGATTTTTACTTTGAGATGATTTCTTTGAGGGTTTCAAAGCATAAAAGCTAACTTCTTCCTCATTATCACTCAAAGCACAAGAGTTATCACTTTCATTGTTTGAAATAAATGCACTTCCAACATTATTTGTTTCTTTGAAGTGATAAGGTGATACATGGGTTCTCACACTCTTGTTTCTTGATTTTTCATCCATTTCAAGAGCTTCTACTTTTGAAACGAGTGTATTTAGACCAGTTGACTTGAGATCTATGGTATTCTTGAACATGGATACTGTTTGCTTCCAACTTTCTGGCAAAGTGTGGAGCATTTTCTTATTTAATTCCTCATTAGTATATTTCAACTCCAAAGTATTCATCTCAGTTACGAACTGCATGAATCTATGAAGTTGTTGATGAATTGATTCACCCTTAATATGATGAAATGTTTCATATTGTGACCTAAGGGTGTCTCTCCTTATGCTTCTGATCTCATCACTCCTTTCGCATAGAGTATGGAGTATCTTCCACAAGGAGTTTGCTGTTTTGTAGTTCTCACACCTGATCAATATCTCTTCACGTAAAGCCATACTAAGCAAAGTGTATGCTTTGATATCAACTTTGGCCTTTTAGATATCATCAGGTGATAGATCTTTGGTACTAATTGGTTGATTTTTATCATTATAATCCGGCCGAAGTGTGGGTGGAATATAAGGACCTTTAGTGCTGGACTCCCACAAGTTAGGATCTGTGTAGTTCACATGATTCCTGAACTTGATTTTCCAAGATTTGAAATCTGCTTTTGTTTCCAACTTTGGTGGTTGGTAAGATGATCCACTGAAGTTTCTCATGATGTAAATTGAAGAGAATGATCAATAGGATCTGCTATTCAATTGATTTGAATATAGATACGAGTTAATCTAATCGACTATTGTTGAAGGACAAACAAGTTTCACACAAAATTCTTTTAAAAACAGTAGATCTAATCAGTAAAAACTGACAAATCTACATAATTCAAAGCAATTAAACACAACTAAAACTGATAGATCAATCGATCTAAATCAATGAGCACTTGGCTCTGATACCACCTGTGAATCCAAGTATCCTAGTCAGGAATTATCAGTGTTGGTCGAAGACAAGTCAATGTTTGCGGAATCAACGTTGGCTTGGTTTAATTGTTTTGAATTAAATTTCAATATCAATGAAGATTCAAGAACACACTAACAGAAACACAATTAATGAATAATATGTATTTCATTAAAATATGTTAATGATTACAAAATAATGAATAAATGGTATCAAAGTTTATTATGAATGTTGTGACGGCTGCCAGGGTTAGATTGAGTGAATTGATGCGATGTTCGTTGTTTGTGGAATTGATGTATTGCTATTGTTGTTGCTGCTCAATCAATCATCTAATAAATCATTTATGAATCGAAACCTAGGATCCATATATATACACAATGATGTTTCTGTTATAGGAAACATCGGATCTCTTGGGATTTGATTTGTTTCAGTTAAGGAATCATCGGATTTCTTGGGGTTCGCATAACTGCCTTATTGACTTGTTGACTTGTAACACTTGTATTATACAAGTGTTTGGACTCTGCAAGAGTAGTGTCTTCCATAGGAATTTGTTCTTTCGTAGGAATCTTGTTCTTCCGAAGCTGATTTGTTCTTCTGTAGGAATTCTTGTTCTTCTGAAGCTGATTTGTTCTTCCGTAGGAATTCTTGTTCTTCAGTGTTGGTTGTTCATCCACAGAGGATCTTCGGATATAAATTTACTTGTAAGAAACATATCTACGGAAGAACAAAATGCTCATCCGTAGATGTTTCTTACACTTGGTCAAATTCAGAAATTGACCAAGTATAATGTTCGTACCTGCAACCATACATAAATCAACACACATATAAATGGGTTAACCTATATATATAATGCATACCCAATAATGAGTTACAACCATTCATTACAGATATTAATTCAAGTACTAAGCTTGTACAAAATTGACTAGATCTACTGATCCTAGGCCTAACACTTAGACTTCCGCACCACCTTTGGAGTCTTGGACTTGACCTTCAATACTTCGGAAGCTTTTGATACTTCATAAGTGTTGATCTTTCGAAAGATTCTACATGCACTGCAGCAGACTTCAGTGCTTCGGAAGTATTCCTTCCTTTTGAGAACAATTTTCTTCCAAAGGCAATTTTGCACTTGCCTTCTTCTTAGATTTGGAGCTTCCGAAGGAAACAGATTTCCTTCCAAAGCCTGAATCTTCTTAGAACTCTTGGAAGTCCTTGGTTTGATCATGTGAAGAGTACCCTTAGGATTGTATGGACAATCCTTCGCAAGATGAGCAGTACTTTAATACATAACACACTCCATTTTCTTCTTCCCAAGAGCCTTCTACTGGGAGTAAGACTGAGTTTGGTCACATCCCTTCTCCACCCTCATCTTTGTAGATGCTGAGACAGTCCTTTTGGGCTGGGGACTGCTCTTGGTGTTTGATGGTCCAGGCTGTGTAGCAGTGGTACACAACATATCAGTTTTCTTCTTGGTACTCAAATGATTTGAACAAGGACCAGAACTCTTAGCAGAAGAGTTATGGTTGATGTCTTTAGTGTTTAGTATTTCAAACCCTGCAGAGATAAACACTTGTTTCTGCTTGGAGTCAAAAGTAGCCTTGATCTCTTGAGCCTTCCTTGCTTTTCTTTTGCTCTTTCTGATCAAGTTCTTCCTCATTGACTTGGTCATCACGGTCTTCTTCTTCTCCTCAGAAGTATAGTGGCCCTTCTTAGAATCCTCCTCTTCACTCTTCTTAGAGGAATTCTTCACTATCACTTCTTCATCCTCTTTACTCAAAGGATCTACGAGAGGAAGCTCATCTTCAAAAGTTCCACGCCTAGGAGATCTTACAGACAAGATTGTGTGAGGAGGAGCTATCTCATTTCACCCTAGTCCCTGCTTGTTTTGATAGCACACTTTGTTGTGCATGGATGAGGATATCATGTTCTTGAAGGTCTTTTCTTCAAGAATACACTTTTATGCCCTAGCTTTGCTGATCACAAGCTTAGCCTTGCACTCAGTCAGCTTGGTTATGAGATCCTTGATTTGAGTCGTAAAAACTATATGCTCATATTTTAGAACTGAAATTGTTTTCTCTAAGTCCTCTATCTTCAGTTTATAATCATTTTCAAACTTTCTAAAACCAGCTTTTAAAATGTTTAAGGACTCAAGATCAGATCTCATCTCCAAGTTATAGGACATGTATCTATTTACTTTAGGAATGCATTCAGGTATATAGAGATGTTCCAATACCTTGGCTTCATCATGATCTGCCATCAGTGCTTGGTTTGGAGAAGCATCTTCCACCTGAAAGCTCCAGTCAAAGCTTCCTTCTTTAACAACAGCAGCAACCTGCTACTTTGGCTTCTCATTCTGGGGAGCTTTGTTAGTGTAGTTGGGTCTGGACTATGTTTGGCCACCATTACTTCTAGGTGCCTTCCACTCCCTGGTAAAATGGCCCATCAAGTAACAGTTGTAACACTTGACTTTGCCTTTGCCCAGGCCAACTTTCCACTGGTTGCATTGCTTGGAAACTTCCTTCTAGTCCGCTTGTAGAACTTCTTGGCTCTATGAGTGAGAATAGCCATCTGTTGGACTATCTCCATGTATTCCAGATCATATGGATAGATACAGTCCAGGTCTTCGAGGGTGAACAGAAAGCTGCCACAACTTTCATCAGAAGACACAAATGCATGAGAAGAACTTGTCTCTTGGAATGGGCTTCCTTGGGTGTAGTTCTCCCTTGGTGTCACTAGGAAGGTGATGAAAGGACCCTTAGGTGAGGTGCCAAGGTAGCATATGAGATGATGTTGGGGTTCTATTCTACCCCTTTCAACCACATGCAGGGCTAAACCCATTTGATTATTGGAGTTACCAGATGAACCTTGCATGTTCATTTCCATCTGGTATCCATTGAGAATCCCACATAAATCTGTCAGAGTAAGAGTTTTTAGATTCTTAGTCCTCTTGATCACCACACATAGTGTGTCCACTACCTAGGAAGTGAGGACATGACCTTACTTACAATGTCCCTGTTCTCAAGAGGAACTCCTCCATCCCCAAGGGTATCCACAATCTCAACATACATGAAATATTGCGGAGACATGGTTTCACCAGTTTTAAAGGTGAAGTTTTCAAACTGTTGCTTCAGGAGATCCTTCTTGTTATCCTTGGCTTCATAGGAACCCTCATACATCAGTTTCAGTGCATCCCACAGCTACTTGGATGTTTTTCACTTCTTGAAACCTCTGTATATAGATTTTGGAAGAGTAGTCTGAAGTGCTATCATGGCTTTTCTATTAATCTCTACTATCTTCCTATCTTTATCAAAGTAGTTTACAACATCCTTGGGGATCATACCAGCATCGGTAGCAGAGGGGGTGCTAGGTATGTAAGGTCCATTCTCAATGGATTCCCACATTCTTGAGTTTAGAGACCTGATGACACCTTCCATTCTCAGGCACCAGGTATCAAAGTCAACAAGAGTGATCAGTGGGGACTTGTTCATGGTTCCAGTTTCCATATCAGTCTTGGAAATGGCTACCATTTGAAAAGTTTAGTATTTGTGTGTGTGAGGGATCTTAACATGGTGAGATTATATATCAAGAGCCTAGAAAGCTCCCATACCAATTGTAGGACCGGTGAAGGGGGTCACTTACAACACCACAATACACAAAGGAGATTAACCAAAACTTAATCAATCAATGAACTGGATTAACCATAAGTAAGACACTAAGAACACAAGTAATGTAAGAGACAGAACACAAGAGCACAAGTATATGGTTTTCAAGAATGTAGTATATTGCTTTCTCTATGTTCTATTACAAGTGTTACAAATCATAAAGGAAAGATACAAGAACATGAGATACTTATACTACATCCTACAGCTGGCCATACTGTGAAAGCCAGCTAGATACAATTGACTAGACTCAAAACAAAATAAATTGTACAGTCAAAAAGGCACATTTCCTCTATTGAGTATGTGACTATGACATGCCATAGCTCATATCCTTATCTATTACAAAAAGAATAAAGTACATGAAGTAGAAAGTTACAAAGTCAAGACCTCAATTACAGTTACCAAAAGCATGGACCTTTTCACCAACTCATGCAAGTTGTGACATTACAGAGATGCAGCAGAAAGGTGTCCAGCTTTATGGAAAAGTACATAAGATAAAGCATGTTAATAAAAGTCTTTGCAAGAAATCTGTCTTCAAGTGTGGAGCTTCGGAAGACTTTGTCTTTGAAGCTTCGAAAGACTTCATCTTTGAAGCTTCGGAAGACTTCATCTTTGGCTTTGGAAGATATTGGTCTTGGCGTTGGAAGATTTCACACTTAGAATATTTATGCTGCATGTGTGAAACTTCCAAAGCATTCTTCTTCACTACTTGTGCAGCATTCATGTAGAAACACTTTGGTTGCTTCAGCCCTTGTACATATTATCTACAACAGTCTAGACTTGTCACGCACCACCACACCACGATCATCAGGTTTGTTCTTGAAAACCCATTTTGTACCAATTGGGCATTTGTTGGGAGGCAGGTCAACCAAAGTTCAAACTTTGAGCTTTCTGAATTGTTGAAGCTCCAATTGCATTGACTCCACCCAGCATGGGTCATGTAGAGCAGAAGGCACATTTTTCAGGACAGTTTGAGAGATGAAGCAAAAGAAGAGGCAGATATTAATCAAACCAGATTGACTCTGCGTCCGAACACCATTAGTGATTGATCCAATAACATTATTAAGAGGATGATCTTTCAAAGTTTTGAAGTTTGTGTCTAAAGGGAAGATGTTTGGAGAAGTTTTGCTCACAGATTGTGAATGATTTGTTGAGGGTGAGAGAGATGGAACATGCTGTGATGGGATAGATGTAGGTGATGAAGGAACAGATGTTGGTGGTGGAACAGATGCTGGTGATGTAGAAATAGGGGTTGGTGACAAATCAAATGATGGAGAAGATGATCCAATATCAGCTGAAGTGGCATCATTTGCTGAAGAGGTGGAATGGGCAGGAGATGGGGTTGAGGAAATAATATTTGTATGAACATTTGGAATGGACGCATCATCGTCGAAAACTAGAAGATTAAAGAATTAAACATAGTATCGGATTCAAAGAACCATGCTGTTTCAAATTGAACATCAGAAGAGTTAGACTCCCGCCAATCAACATAGAATGACTCTTGAATAATACGTGTTCTCTTGTTATATACTCGATAGGCCTTTTGAGAAGAAGAGTACCGACAAAGTAACACTCGTCAGACACGACACCGAACTTTGTCTTTTGTGATTGAGTATTCAGAAGAGTGCAAGAAAAACCAAATGGCTGAAAGAAGTCAATTAAAGATTTCCTTTTATGAAAAAGTTCATAAGGAGTCTTCATTTTGTCCTTGACAATCAATACTCGATTTAGAACATATGAAGCACAATCTACCACTTCAGCCCAAAAAATAATAGGTAACGAAGATTCTATCAGCATTTTACTGGCGGCTTCAATGATTGTGTGATTCTTTCGTTCAGCTACACCATTCTGTTGATGTGTCCTTGCAGCACTAAATTGTGTCACAATTTTGAGCACATAACGAATAAAAAATCTGATTTTTGAATTCAATGCCGTTGTCACTTCTCAGGGCTATAACCTTTCTCTTGCTGATTGTCTCGATTGAAAGTATTAACTTCTCCAATTCTTCAGCAACCTCTCCTTGGTGAGCAAGAAAAATCTCACCCATGAATATCTTGAGAAATCATCTGTAACAACAAGACAAAAGGATTTTTTTAGCAATAGATTTAACGCTGATTGGGCCAAACAAATCAGTATGTAACAACTCGAGAGGACAGGTTATCCTATTTTCAAGTTTGGGCTTATGCGGTTTTTTATGTTGTTTGCCCTTGGCACAAGCCATACATTTTTCGTTTATAGAGAAATATTTTGGAGGAAGTCTTCTAACAAGATTGTTTTTCACTATTTCGTTTACTATTTTAAAATTAATGTGGGCCAATCGGCGATGCCATAACAAAGACTCCATGGTGAAGCTTTTTAAAGAAGACAGGTTGTAGTAGACTTTGAATCCCTTGAGTTCATATCAAGAAGATATGTGTCATGTTTTCTTGGAGCACACATAAGAATCAAGTCATCTGGAATATCAATCTCTGACTTTAAAAATAGAAATTCATCGGATTTAAACGAGACTGGAATGTCTTTATCACAGATTGAGAGAGACTCAAGAGATTAAACGCCAGCTCAGGGACATAGTTGACTTTCTCTAAAGTTAAAGAACCATTTGAAACTTCTCCTTGACTAATCATCTTTCCACCCTTTTTGTCACCATCAAAAGCAACATATCCTGCATTTATAATCCGATAATTGGTCAGCAAGTCTTTCAATCCCGTCATATGTCTGGAGCATCCACTATCTACATGCCACACGCTGTTTACAATCCTAGTGGATGATTCCTGAAATTAAATAAAGAACAGATTAACCAGAAGAAATAGGAACCCAAGTTTGAACAACTTTATCTTTAGAAGAAGCAGATTTTCTGCAAAAGAAATTATTAACCAATTTTTTTAAGTTATTTACAAAATAGATCCTATTTATATGACCATGAAGCAATATAGGACAATTCTTGACAAGATGAGTCTCTTGACCACACATGAAACAATGCGGTTTGTGTCTAGGTCTGTGATGTGATGAGATAGGAATATGATCAATGTGAATTTCCTCATCACATTCAGATACACTAGAATCAATGTCACTAAATGTCTCATACATGCCATGAGGTTGTAGTTTATGTGAACAAGAATTATTATTTACAAAAATAGATGAATGATCATCTGAAGTACAAGTAGAACTAGTTCCACTAGTGCTAGCTTCAAACGAAGTTGTAATTCTTTCATTTGATAAAGAAATATTTAATGGATTTAAAAATGGAATTGAATGAGAAAAGAATTATCAACACAATTAGTTTTACGTTTCTTGTTAGGCTTTGTAGAAAGAGCAGTTGCACTATTATCATCACTAGAACAAAAGACATCACCATAGTGTACTGAATTTAAAGATGAAATAGAAACATCATGAGAACATGATGCGATAGTGTCGGTTACAGGTGAACTAGAAACAAAGACATAATTTAAACTAGACTTATGATCTAAAATAGACTACTGAATATCTGGTGTACTAATACTAGTGCATCCAAGCCCACTAGTTGGTCCATAGCCATAGTCCTCACAAATGTGCTTAGAATTAACACCCTCTAAACCTACAGACATATTGTTAGTATCTGTTTTGATTAAATCATTAGAAGGATGAGGAACAGGCATAAGAGAATAACCATATGTACTAGGCAGAGGATAAACCTTTACATTTTCACATCCCAATCCCGTACTAATCCTAGCTCCCCATTGAGATTTACATAAATCATCAACTTTCATTCCAGATATGGTCCATTTGTCTAACTTTGACTGAAGTTTGCTTGTTTCAAATTCAGCAAGGGCAACACTTTCTGTCAAAGTCTTAATCTTAACATTTCTTTCCAAAACGGTTCGTTTTAAATGATCATTTTTTAAAGCCTTATTTAATTTAACAAAATATTTTGATTCATTGATTTTAAGTTCCTCATTAATTCGTTTTAAATCCTTTTCATTATCACTTAATAACTGATTAGCTTTATAAATCCAAATAATCTTATTTTACAAGAAAATAAACACATATCCTGAATTACCTCATATGGAAGTCCCATCACCACCTTTTCAGCTGCTAAGGCCTTTTCACACTGGCACACCGGAGTACTTGACTTGCTTTTCTCAACGGTGACAGTATCATCATCATAATCCTTTCCTTGCCTAGTGGATGAACTTCCTTCCTACTTTAAACCTTCAAATTTACCTACTCTCATTCTCTCATCTTCCTCTTCTTTCTCTTTCACCGACAACTCAGCCTCCACCTTGAATTCCTTGAAAGGGTCAAATCCATCTTACTATCTTCCTCCCTTTTCCTTTAACAAACTCAGCTACCAAGGCATGATTTATCTCAGAATTTGTTTTCTCAACCTCTGCACTCCAATCAAAGTTAGAAATCAATGCAGTCTCCTTTTTGTGATTCACATCTTCCTTCTCCCTCTCAATTGTTAATCTTGGAACTCCTGAATTACTAGAATCAGTAACAATTGGTGATGGACATTCACGTTTGAAATGTCCCAATTGTTTACAGTTGAAACATCTTAGATTTGACTTATCAAATCCCAATTTTGAAATAGAAGTTTGTCCGCCGAAGTTCTTTCGCCTGGTGCACTCTATAATCTTCAAGCTTAAGAGTCAATATTGCCATTTGCCACTGGATGTCGGCTTCTTCAAGATCATTAGGATCTACCTGATACATGTCTTCCATTGTCATTCCTTTTCCTTTCAACTCTCCTACCAGAAGTGCTTCATAACTTTGAACAAACATTCCAAAAAGAGCCATTGTTTATGATGGAACTGAAGTTTCAACATTAACCTTAGAATTAATCTGATCTCTTCCAAGAGTAATGTTTCCTCTTTAAAAATTACTTCTATTAACTCCTCCTTGAATTGAATTATGTATTTCAAAGCTTGCAGTGGATGATATTAACGCAGCATTTTGAGTAAAACCAAATGTAGGAATCATAGTTTGGTTAAATTCCCGTCTCTTCATGTCAAACTCAAAGGATTTAAGCTTATCAATAATATCCATCAGGTTGTAATGTGTGAACCCTCTTTCTTGCTTTAGCATCCTCACCTAAAGACTCCACTGAGGTGGGAGAAAGTCTAGTAGCCTGTTAACTTGTTCACTATTGGAGAGCTTTTCATCGTATTTCTTTAAGGTGCTTGAAACTGTCAAGAAGCGATTTGTGAGATCTGTGAGACTCTCTTTATTGTATCCAACAAAAGAATTGAATTCCTTCTCAGCTTGAATGCTCTTATTCTTTACCAGATCATCGTTACCATCATAGATGTTGGACCAAAAGAACCAATGAGCCTGATAAGAGAAACCTCTAAGTCCCACAAGACATCACAACAGCTGAAGAAGACCTGATCAGCTGTTCTACAAAGTCTAAAGAATACAACTGCTGAAGTACGTCTGAAGTACTGAAGACAAAGACTGAGACAACAGCTGAAGATCTAAAGTCTGAAGACTTCAACAAGTACTGAAGACAAAGACTGAAGATCAACAGCTGAAAGACAAAGTCTGATGTTCAAGTACAGAAGACATCAGCTGATGTTAACAGCTGATGACAACAGCTGAAGAGGGCTTCTTCAGTTGTTGTGATGGTTTTTTTTCTTCTTCAGTAGTTTTCTTTTCCTTTCAGCAGTTTGTTTATTTTTCTTTTCAGTACTTGTAAACAACTGAAGAGGTTGTTCTTCAGTTGTTGTAATTTCAGTAGTTTTATGTTTTTCAGTAGTTGTAAATAAGATGTTTAACACTTAGGAACATTTGTAAGGAGATGTCAGTTGTTGACATCTTCAGTAGTTGTTAAACATCAGTAGTTATAAAACGGTTACATGTCACTTTCAGGTGACATCAGCCTACGTCATTCTTTCCTTTATAAGGAAAGATGACTCACCTGTAATCGTGCCTTTGAGGCCGACAATCTTAATGCAATATTCCTTTTGTCGGATATTTCTCTCTCTATAACAAAATTCTTTTATCATTTTATATCAATTGTTCTTGTTTGAATTTGTCTAATTCTGAGCTATTCCGCTGCTATATCTGTTCAATCGCTTAAACAAGGGCTGAGATCATAACAAATGGTATCAGAGCAGGTTAATCATTGATCGATCTAACAATTGATCATTGAAACTGTTCAATCGCTCTAAGTTTAATCGAATTAGCAAAATTCGCAAGGATCTGTTATAGAGATTGAGAGTGTATCGCTTCTGGCCGTTTTATTTGAGGTTCTGTGTGGTTTTGAGCTAAATTTATTGTGATTTTACTTGAATCTGTCTGATTTTCAACAATGACTACTTCTTCGAATGATCCTTTCAATACTGGATCCTCTACCAAGCCTCCGATCTTGGTGAGGAATGAGTATAACATTTGGCAGAGAAGATTGCTCCATCACCTGTCTGTCAATAGCTCAGGTTGTTGGACATCTGTGTTACATGGACCACATAAGCCAATGGTGAATGATCCGGAAACAAACCAGTTGGTTCCAAAGAAAAAGGAGCAATACTCCGATGAGGACAAGAAGTTGTTTGAAATCGATGCAAAAGCTCATGGAATTTTGGCTATGGCTATTCCTAATGAGATTTACTCTGGGCTTCTGCATTGTGGGTCTGCTCATGACCTCTGGAATGCCATCAAAGAACAATTTGGTGGTACTGATGAGGTTTTAGCAAACAACAGGGAAATCCTCGCCCAACAATATGAAACTTTCTCTCATAGAAAGGGTGAGACTCTGACTCAACAATTTGAGCGGTTTTCATGTTTAATCTCTGAATTGAAAATGGTTAAACATGAATATACCAGGAGTCAGATGAACCATAGATTCTTAAGATCACTGCCTGAGAGATGGAACACATATACCATTGTTCTACGCTCAAATGCTGATGTTGATCGCCTATCTCTCACCCAACTTCATGGGAAACTGCTTACATTCGAGAGAGAGATAGAGCAGAAAAGGAAATTGGTTTCATCTGGCAAGCTCACTGAGGATTTTGTCCAGGGAACACTGCCCTGATTGGATATCAAGAGTCAGAATATGCGTCATCTGAAAGCCAGTATGATGAGCATATTGATTTCTCTACAAACACTTCTGAGCCTGCCTTTGTGAGTGTTGATAGTTATTCTGCTGGTAGTAATAGTGACAATCTATGTTTCATCATGGATGATCTCAAGGGGATTGCTGATGATGACTTAGAAGAGATGGATATTTTGAGCCAAATGGCCTTGATAAATATCAGATCTCAGAAGTTCTACAAAAGAACTGGAAGGAAATTCCCAGGACTCTCTGGCAAAACCAAGTTGGTTTTGACAAGAGTAAGTTGAAGTGCCATAAATGCCACAGGCTTGGGCACTTTGCAAGAGAGTGTAGATCATCTGGATCTAACTCTCCTGCACCTTTTGTGACTTTCCCTGGCAATAGTCAACAAAACAAAGGGCAACAACCTGTCAATTCTGGTTATCATCATCAACCACAATCTCCTGCATATTTTGTTCCATAGGGGCCAATGCCATATCCATACCCCTGCTATTACATGCCACAACCAGGCCAGGTTCAAGCACCCACTGCTCAGCAACCACATGCACTCCCTGAGCCTCAACCATCCCTATCTCATCAACCTAATCAACTTCAACAACACAACTTCTTCACACCAGGAGTTGTTGACTGGAGTAGTTTACCAGATGATGTGTCTGGTACTGAACAACTGTTCTCAGGTGCTGGTCAACATGGTGGTGAGCATCCTTTGGAAATCTAGCTCTCATGGCTTTGGAATCCTCTGATGGATCATCCTCAAATACCTCTTCAACACAGGTATCACAGGTATCCTCTGAGGCTAAGGCCAGATTATGTTCTGAAATTTGCATAGCAGCATTTGCCTCTATTAGAGAAGCAAATGTGGCTTTAATCAATAAAAATGTAGAGCTAGAACAAACAATGTCCAAAAATAAAGCTGAGTTTGAGTCTGTGCTAAAAGAGAAAATGATGAGATTTACAAATTAAAATGCAAATTTCTGATGATAAGGCTAGGGAGGATGTACTCTTAGAGAAGTACAAAGACCTCAAAGATACTCTTGCCGTCACCCAGTAGAGTGTGATCGATGGGTACAATCTTGCAAGGGCTTTGAAATGCTTCTTAGTAAGCAAACAGCTTCCAATGTGAAGTTTGGAATTGGCTATAATCACACTGCCCTCCTACAGTTTTTGCTTCAAGAGCAGGAGCGGAATCTGATGGAGAAAGTAATGACCAATCCACCTCATCATGTGATTCACTACTTCATAAAGTACCATCAGTAGTTGAAGTCAGTAGTAATCCCTCTGTGAACCTATCAGCTGATATTGATGGTTCAACTGCTGACACTCACATGATCAATGAGTTGATCAACCCAAGTGTTATCCCTAGAAGTACTGAGGATACTGGAGAGCAGGGGATAACATCTGGAGTTCAAATCCTAATGACTGACAGCACTGAAGAGAAGAAAACTGTCAGTAGGAAGGATTTGAAGCCTACTAAGGAAGTTGACAAGAAGGCAAAAAGTGCTTCTAAACTGCTGAAGAGCAAGTCTTCAGTAGTTTCATCTTCTTTAGTTGATGATCAACAGAAGATGAAGAAGAAACCATGTGAAATATGTGGTCTATTCAATCATCTCACAGATGTTTGTTGGTACAAAAGGGATCCAAACTCAAACAAAAAGAGAAAATTAAAGAAAACTTGGCTAAAATGAAAACTGAGTTTGAGTCCAAGTTTGTACCAGCAGCATCAAATCCTGTTACTCCTATGACCAAAAAGAAATCTAAAAAGGAAGGAGTGCAACAGGCAATAGCTGAGGTTGCTCAAAAGAAGATGGTGCAACAACAGAACTCATCATCAAACACCAATACCAATATGTCTGAAGAGCTGAAAGCTCTCTCCCAGAATCAGACACAGTTGGTAATGATGGTTCAACATCTGTTGGGAAGAGTTAACCAACTTGATGGCCCTGTGTTGAAACCCCAGAAAAGGAGATCCAAGCCGAAGGATTCCTCTTCTACACCATCTCCTTCACCTCAAGCTATTGTGTCCAATAAACCTGTTAGTTTACCATCTGTTGATGAGACCAGGCCCAAAACCAAAAAGGTTTGGGTCTCCAAAACTAACTGATTGTTTTTATGCAGGTTTCTTCAACATGCCAAAGTAGCATCTGGTATGTAGACAGTGGTGGATCTATGCATATGACTGGGAACAACTCACTTCTTAATGACTACTCTCCAGGAAGGAAGGGATTTGTTTCCTTTGGCAATGATGCAAGAGGTTACATCATCGGGAAGGGCTTTGTTTCCAATGGGGAAATAAAGTTTGATGATGTCAACCATGTGGAAAATCTCAAGTATAATCTTTTGAGTGTCAGTCAATTGTGTGACAAAGGACATGTTGCCCTTTTCACAAGCCAGAACTGCAGGATTCTGTCATCCAAAGTTCTAAGTTTGATTGACAAGGTATTGGATGCTCACACTCTCCTGAAGGCCAACAGGACAGGAAGAGTGTATGCCTTAGATCTTTCCAAGAAAATTGATCTCAAAGGCCATCCTTGCCTATTTTCCAAGGCCTCTCCTCAAGAATCTAATCTATGGCATAGAAGGCTGGGACATGTTAATTTCAAGAACATGAATCAGCTGATACACCATAGTTTAGTAAGGGGAATGCCTATGAAGGAGTTCAAGTGTGAAAACAACTGCACTGCTTGTTTGAAAGGAAAACAGCACAAGGTTTCATTCCACCTATTGAAGAACCAAAGTCCACTGCCTGCTTACAACTTCTTCACATGGATCTCTATGGTCCTGTGAGAGTGATGAGCATGGCACATAAAAAATACTGTCTGGTAATTGTGGATGATTACTCCAGATTTGTATGGACTTTCTTTCTACATTCAAAGGATGAAGCTGCACAGAAGATCATAAACTTTGTGTTGTATGCTGAGAAGCAGTATTCCCTCTCAGTCAAGTGTATTAGGAGTGATAATGGAACAGAATTCAGGAACAATACACTTGATGAATTCTACCTTTCCAAGGGAATAAAGAGACAGTTTAGTATTCCAAGAACTCCTGAACAGAATGGAGTTGTGGAGAGAAAGAACAGGACACTCATTGAAGCTGCAAGGTCTATGTTGGCTGATTCTGGACTGCCATTGACCTTTTGGGCTGAAGCTGTCAACACAGCATGCTATGTGCAGAATAGAGTGCTAATAAATCAGAGGTTGATGAAGACTCCATATGAATTCTACATCATTTGGCCCCTCTCATTTCTTTTAGAGCATTTGGGTGTCCCTGTTTCATTCTCAACACAAAGGATCAGCTCCAGAAATTTGATCCTAAGGTGGATGCAGGGTATTTTGTTGGTTATTCATCAACTTGCAAGGCATACAGAGTCTTCAACTGCAGAACAAAGATGGTTGAAGAGACTTTACATGTCAAGTTCAATGAATCTCCAAAGGACAAGATTCCACAAAGCCCTGTGGAGCTCTTTGATTTGGACATACTGCAATATGTTCCTTATCAATCTCCTGCTGTTGCTCCTGTCAACAGTTCACCACCTGGTGTTACTACTGATGATGATGATGATAGTAGTAATCACCTCTTCAGGTTTAGTGATCAACTGCCTGAGTCCTCTAAACCTGATGCTCCTGTAGCTCCAGCCGCACCATCCACAACAAATGCTGATGAGATTTCTGCATCCTCAACTTCTTTTGAGTTGCCGCCATCTTCATGGTTTCAAGAA